>JAODAL010065497.1:0-18204 GCA_025379985.1 Phyllomedusa bahiana | reverse complement strand
GTTGCTCTTGGCCCTTCCACAGCTGTGGGACCCCTGGAGGGTATTTTGGGCTCTAGGACCCCCAGCAGCTTGGGACCCCTGGATTGTGGTGTTGGCTCTATGGACCCCCCAGCAGCTGTGCGGCCCTGGAGGGTGGTGTTGGCTCTATGGACCCTCCAGCAGCGGTGGGAGCCCGTGGAGGGGGGTGTGGGCGCTATGGAGCCTCGAGCAGCTGTGGGGCCCCTGGAGGGTGGTGTTGTCTCTATGGATCCTCCAGCAGCTGTGGGGCCCCGGGATGGTGGTGTTGGCTCTATGGACCCTCCAGATTGTGGAGCTCCTGGATGCGGTGTTGCTCTATGGCTCCCCAGAAAGCTGTGGGAACGCCTGGATGATGGTTTTTTGGCCCTATGGACCCTCCAGCAGCTGTGGAGCCCCTGGATGGTGGTGTTGGCTCTATGGAACCTCCAGCAGCTGTGGGAGCCCCTGGATGGTGGTGTTGGCTCTATGGACCCTCCAGCAGCTGCAGGATACAGTCGGCTCCAGATGCCTGGGACATCCTACCAGGACCTTATTGAGCCATTCTCAGCCCGTCTAGCTGCTGTCCGGGCTGCACATGGTGGTTACATTAGATAGATTATCCTGCTAGCAGCATGATCTATGCTACTGTGTTTTAAGCATCCTAAAAAAAGGTTACAAATTTGGCAGGAGAATCTGACCTCATGCTATGTGTGTATCATGCTCAGGGCTGATCTGTGGCCGTGTCACATCAAATCTCAATGTTATGTTGAAAAAACTTATGACTGTGAATGGTCGTGCAGAAATCCAGCACCAGTTGTTATGTAACCCTGGCCTTGTGGGTAATTGAATTATGACATATAATTAAGGAAACAAAACGTAAAATCTGTAAACATGAAACATTCTAGACCTTTTTCATTTTATATTTCCCAAATAAATTGATGAGAAAATAATAATTTTTTTCCGGCTTTTGTGCATTCAGTGACCGTTTACTTATCCAAAAATAACATGTAATCCTTCTCAGCAGGTTGTAAGATGAACTAATGCTCTGCAGCTTACCTACATAACCCGCTCCTCTCTAGAAGTAACGTTGTCATCATGACCGTCTGGTTACCATGAGGCAGACTCCATGCGTTGTACATGCATTATTTTTAGCAAAATTTTTATTATTTCCACAAGACGAGAAGTGTAACTTGAAGCTCCTGGGCCCCAGTGCAAAGTTTGTACCCGGGCCCCTGCCTACCATGTGCTATTTATAATCCTACTTGCCAACTCTTCCGAAATATCCAGGAGACTCCCAGAACAAAAAAGAAATCCTCTCACACTCTTGGATAAGTTGGCAAATCTCCCAATCATGGTGCAGACTCAGAAGCTGCGCCTGCACTATATGCAGTGAGAGCTACATGTAATGTACAGCGGGGCTCCCTATGCAGCTCTGATCCGGGCGCTTTAAGCCCCTAAATGCTGACTTGGCTGAGTGGGAGGCAATGAGTGGCTCAGAAAGGGAAGATCTCATATTAGCTTTGAGAAATGGAGCCGCTGGACCTCTACTCCAAACGTAGCACCTGTCATACTTAGAGGATGGGAAACAATTAGAAAATGAAATCATAAATGAGAAAGGGCGGAGACATACTTCAAGATGGTACATTCTGCTATCTATGCATTCAATATTCCACCAAATGCTTCTTTTCCTGATTGGTTTACTGCATTGTCCTAAATGTGGAGAGTCAAAAACTGATTTGTTTTCATGGTTTATGGACATCCCCTAGAGCCCCAAATTTACTGGCAGAGGGTAAGGAACCTGGTTTTATCATTTTGGTTTTGTCTCCTCTGTTGTTTCTTCTACATGATCAGGGAGAGGTAGGATGATGATGATGTAAGGTAGCAAGTAGAATCCCCCTCTGGTTCATATTGTGTTACTGATTGCAAAGAGATGTCTTTTGACCAAGAAGGGTGGAAGCCGATTTGCCCTTAAATGGGGAATGATTTGATCTCAAACCAAATTGTACCTCAACATGATCAGGGGTTTACGGAGGACACAAGGAAACAAAAACGAAAGCCTTTTTTTAAAAAAGTGGAATTTATTTTTGAAAATTTTTTTCCGCAAGGGGAAAAAGAAAAATTATTTCTTTTTTTCCAATTACCTTAGTGCGTTTTAGGGGCCCTTTTGGGGAAGGTTGCAAATAAGACTTAAAGTTTCGGACTCTGACACGGCGAGAAAAGGGTGACAAGGCACAGGGGCACAAGTTATGTAAGATTTGTGGCTTAATTTGGGCTAGGTTATTTTTTTGTTTTAAGATAAGTTTCAAGAGGTTTAAATTATAATTTTGTTGTGAAAATAAATGACGCTTTATACATGTCCAAAACTTATATCTGTATGGTTTGATTTTGTGTCAAAAAATTTTTTAAAAAAAAAAAAAAAGGGAAAGATCTCTCCTTGGAGAGCGCCATTAGGCTTTGGGAGATTCAAATGGCCTTTGTCACTCCCCGAAGCTCTGCATATCAAAAGGGCATTGGAAAACCCAAAAGCTAAAGCCCCCTCGTTGGATGTAAAAAATTTCCCAATTTGCTTTTGACCCACGGGGGTCTTTGGAAAGAAAAAGGTATTTAGCCAACCGCATCACCCTAACGGGGGGCCCAAAACCTCGAAACGGCTGTCTCAATGGGGATGCTGGCTTGGCTAAATTCCCTTTTGCTTTAGAAAGACCCGTGGGTAAAAAGCAACGAGGATTTGTTACTCCAATTTCAGCCCTTTCCCATAATGCCTTGTAAAATTTGCAATGCTCGGGGAGTGCAAAAAGGCTTTTTCGAATCTCCACACCCTATTGGGCGCTCTCTCTAAGGAGAGATCTTCCCTTTCGGGTGCATTTTTCCGTAAACCCCCCCCTTAAGGAAAGCATTGTTTTACAGGGGGGGTAAACAGGCATTCGTCTTCTTTCCCAAAAATCATTTGGGGTTCACTCCCCATTGACCCCCTGTTTAGAGTGAGAAAATGGAAAAAATTTTGAATGCAGAGAGGCGACAGATCAGCAGTCACGTGTAACTGGGACAGCCTTCAGCTGAACAATCCCCCGTCTCCCAATTGGGGAAAATCCTACCCACAACTCCGTTGTTGCAGGCACCCAAAAGGAGTCCCCTGTGAGAGCAGTCGCGCTGCTGTAAGGAGTGAGTGGGCACCATGAGGACTGTGTGATCTGCTGTCTGAGGATTAATACTGAGGACTGTTTTCTGTTGTGTTTGCAATTTTTTGTGGCACCGACGTACCTTAAAGCGGCCCCAAAGTGCTCAACTGGGCCCCCCCCCATTGGACTTTTTGGGGCTTTTTTCTGCAGTCATTTTTGACATTCATTGCAGGTAGTTAGTGTTGTGTAAACCCTGGCTACAGGAGTCTGCTCCTTAACCGGGCCTACCCTTGGGTTCGAAAAATTATCCCCAGACCTGGGATACAGTTTCAACTCAACCAAAAAGGATGTGTTTGTCACAGACGGTTTTGTATTGTGCCAAAATTATATGCTTTGCTTAAAGGGCTTGTTCGCATGCTGTTTTACAGAGCCACGAAGTTTAGATTGAAAATTTCACTTCCCTGGTTTGGCAGTGGGGGGGTTTTTAAGCATGATTAGAATATCAGCTCGTATTCCCCCCCTAAAACAATTGCTCTGACTGAGACAAGATGTAAGCTTTGTGCAGAGAGCTTCAGACTCAAAGTAACATCAAAGGGAATTAATTCCTTTGTTTGGTAGGCTATGTTCCAAAGGCGTTTTTTTGGGGGACAGTATGCCGGGGGTTTGGGGAGCTCGCGCCATAGCGCATACCCCACGGCCCCGGGGGGGGGGGGGGGGGCGGGCCCCCCGGCCCACATAGACTATCTTTAAACTCGGGGCCTGTAGGCGCCGTAAATAAATGAAATGTCACTTTTTCCCCGCCTAAAAATACGATCGTTTTGAACTTTCCGGGAGAGGAGCGTAACCCAAAAGGTTTCCCAATGGGGGGGAAAAAGTGGAAAAACCGAAATTTTTGGGGTTTTTCCCCCAAATTTCCCTCTCAAATACGCTCTAAAATTTTTGGCGAAATGTGCCCCAAAATTTAAGGGCCGGGGAAAACCATCCCTTAAAAGAAAAAACACACTCTTTTTGCTCAAGCTGACTTTCCATCCTGCTCTCCCCTAATCGGGAAAGAGAAAGCAGGACAGTAATCGGAAAAATCTGTGTTTTACTCAAAAGCAGAAAAAATCTCTCTTATCTTATAAACCAAGAAAATATCAAAAGATCCATGTATTTTGAAATTTGTGATTAAAACCCAACATTTTAAAACCCCATTATTAAAAGTGAGGTACCCACTTTAATTTTGCATTTTTCCAAGCTAAACCCCCCTTTTAATAAAAAAAATGTGTAAAGTTTTTTTTTACCCCAAAGGGACTTTTTCACACGGTTTTAAAATGGGACTTTTTTTGCCCCTTACTGGGGCAAAAATACGGGGGGGAGATACGTCCCAGTTTTATGGTGATTCACAGTTTAAAGAAAAAAAGGGCCGGGGTCGCAAAAGGGAAAAAAGGCCTCGTTGAAAACAACGTGGGATAAAAAAAGGTAAATTTTTATTCCTTTAAAAAACCCTTAAAAGGTGTCCTTAATGAGAATCCCAACATGCAAAACCGTTTCGTGCAAAAAAGGGCCTTCCTCAGATGCTATAATGTGCTCCGAGCACACGGGGGAAATTGCAGGCAAAATACATCCCCGTGGAACATAGCCTAACTTGCAAGTGCGAAACCTAAACTCAGGCGGTTTTTTCCCAGTCAACCCCTTCCAAAAGGGGAAACCCCCCGTGTGAAACCCCTTGAGAGGGGGAAAAAGATTGGGGTAAGGCAATTTGCATAGTTTTTTTTTTTTTTTTTTAAAAAAAACAAGTTTTTTTTATGAAATCTGAAAAATTTAAATGGGTGATCAGATAAAGACAAAAATGAAAAAAAAAAAAAAGGGCAAATAATTTTTTAAAACCCCCCAAACCCCCCCAAAGGGGTTTTAAAATTTGGGCAAAAAAGGAATGTTTCCCCCCGGTTGAAAAAACATTTTACAAATTTCTTTTTTTTTTTGCCGGTATTTTTTAACAGACACAAAAATTTTCCTTTTTTCCCCTCCCATTTTTTAAAGGGCCCCCGGGGGGTTTTTTTTCCACCAGGACGAAAAAATTAAAAAATTTTAAAAAAAAAAAATAAAAAAAAAAGGGTTTTGGGGCCATTTCCCGGGATTTTAAACCAAAAAGGGTCCCTTTTTTAAAAAGAAAAGGGGCCGGTTTTGGTTAAAATGGGGAAGAGCCCAATGCCCGGGCCCAACTTTTTTTTCCTGGAAATAAACAAAGCTCGGAAAAGAAAAGTTTTAAGCGACGAGGACAAAAATCCAGGGGGTCTAAGAGAAAAAGGGCGGGATTTAGGGTCAACCGGGTTTAGGGCATCCCACCTGAAATTTAAAAAAATTTTAATTTGCATAGTTAGGTAAAACTAAAAATTTCCCCTGTTACAGGGGTTGGGCACAAAGGGGCATTCCAAAAGGGACCCCAAATTTCAAGACACCCTCCGAGACCCCCGTCCCCCATGCTACGGGTTAGCAAACTGCTTGTAAAATTTTTCATAAAACAGGTTAAATTTGTTGGTTTTGGGCCAAAAGGTGGACGCAAAAAAAAACTGACTAAATAAAGGGAAACTCAGTGGTTTGCCTACTTCTTTCGAAGAGCCCACAGCGGGGCCCAATCCCAGGGTCACTGGAGGGGGGCATCATTCGAACCCTTTTCCGCGGTTTTTAGCTATCACAAAGGGCAAAAATTCACCCCCAAAGCCCCGGGGCAAAATTGGGGGGGCTACTGAAACTGTGAACAAAAGCCTAACAAACAAAGGAGATTCCCAATTTTAATTTTGGGAGCTCGGGAAAGCTCTCTCCCATATAGATTACATACCCCGCCTCTTGTCAGAGAAAATTAGATGAGCTGGGAAACGAGCTGTTTATTCTAATCATTTGCTAAAAAAACCACCCACTCCCAAAAACCGGGGAAAAGGGAAGAAGTCTCCATCTAAAGCTGCCTGTGGCTCTGTAAAAACAGCAAAAGCGAGACAAGCCCTTTAAAAAAGCTTTAAAATTTGGGCCCCCAAACAAAACCAGCCCCTGGGTACAAAGCCCCACTCCATTTTGGTAGAGCCCCTGAAACTGATGCCAGGTCTGCTGGGAAATTTTTTTTCAGAACCCAAGGGTTTGGACGGGTTTAAAGGACGGGCTCAGTGGGGAAAGGCCCCAGATCGGCCACTGTATTTGTAGAAGGGGCAAAAAAAAAATTTGGGAAAAAAATTTACCCTTTTAAACAAAAAAGAAAAAAAAATTTTTTGGGGAAATGGTGAAGTTAAAAAAAACAAAAACCTCCGAATTGGTCGGGACACTAACCCAAAAGGGGAAATAGAACCCCCCAAGGGGGACACAAAAAATTGGTGGAAATGGTGGGTATATGGGGTACGAAAAATAGTGGGCCCATTTTTCACCCAAGGGAAAACCCCCTTTCAATTTCCCCACGGATATCTGAAAGTGCTACAGGGTTTGGGGTGTTTGCCCTTTTTGCATGAAGATGGACGTTCCCGTATTTTTTTTCCATTTAAAAGGAGCCCCACCCATTAGGGGGTGTCAGGCCCGGGAGCTTTCCCTTACAAAACTTTTTCCCGGGAAAGGGGATTGGTCGTAAAGGGCCCCAAGTTAAAGGGCCCCCAAAGGCCCTCCCATCTAAAACCCCTTAGACTTTTTCTTTGGGGGGTCACCTGAAGGCAATTGTTTTTATAAGTTTACAAGATGGCGAATTAAACCCCAAACGTTTCCGGGAACCCCTGTGCAGAAATTTCTTCTGCGGTGTTGCAAATCAGTGGTCAAGAGTGGGAAAAGGGGGTTTGCTTTTGACAACCCAAACCCAAAAGGGGGCCCAACACTTTAACAACTTTTTTAAAAGGGGTTCCATAAACTTGTAAATAACCATGAAAGAAAAAAAGTTACATTAAAACCAAGCCCCCGGGTTTTTTTTGTGAAATTTTTAAAAATTTTTGATGTGTAAACTGACCCCCTTCCCAATGGAAAAAAAAAATTTGGGAAACCAAAATGGCCAACTTAAAAATGGCCGCCATGGTCAACCCCCCATCTTGAAAAAGTTTCCCCCCTCCCAAAAACTAATGTTTCCACAAACAGGAAGTTTTATATCACCAAACCCCTTTTCCCCCTTTTTTTTGAGGTGTAACCATATAAAATTTGGCCCCCCCGTATAAAATTAAACATTTTTATTTTATCCCTACAGTGCATGCCCAAAAAAAAAACCCTTCATTTTTTTTGTTCATTTCAGATCACCAAAAAAAAGAAAAAAAAAATAATCAAAAATTTTTTTTATGTTAAAATCCCAACATTTGGAATATTTTTAAAAATGGCCAACCTTTAAAAGAATTTCCCCCTTAAGGTGCTGCTTTCTTGTTAAAGCCCCTTTTTAAAAAATCCAAAGGTCCCCCTTTGCAAAAGGCCCAAAAAGTGTTCCCACTTTTCCAAAAATCCCTCCTTTTTATGGGGTGTCCGTTTCATCCTAAAAGGGTCAGAACCCGGTTTTTAAAACTTCAACCCCTTTCCTTTTGATAAGGGTGCCCAGGCTGGTTGCTATTCTAAGGCCTGTTTAACTTTCCCCGATAGGCGCCAGCACTGGTTTATTATAGCTACGACCTGTCCGGGTCTCTCATTTAAGCTGCCAGGCTGGTTTTCCCAAAGAAAAGGCCTTTTTTGATCTCTCCTGTAGGCTGCCAGGGATTGGTCCCCTTTAGGTATAACCCTTTTTGATCTCTCCGTAAAGGGTGGGCCCCGGGGTTTTCTGCCATACTACAGACCTGTTCAACTCTCCTTATAGGCTGCCCGGCCCGGTCGCTATAGCTACAGACCCGGGGGTTCCCCCGCACTCATCACTGGGGCCGT
Source organism: Phyllomedusa bahiana (assembly GCA_025379985.1). NCBI lineage: Eukaryota > Metazoa > Chordata > Amphibia > Anura > Hylidae > Phyllomedusa > Phyllomedusa bahiana. The sequence goes on along the minus strand of JAODAL010065497.1, from coordinate 10,243 downwards.
TTGAAGCCAAAAAAAAGCCAGTTAAAATGGTAAACAAACCCGTTTTCAAAAGGGTTTTAATTTTTTTAATTTAAGGCTGGGTAAAAAAAACGAAAAGTGAGACAACCCCTTTACGCCACAATAAAAAGCCCCCACACAGTTCCATTGACAAAAAAAAAATAAAAGGTCCCGGCTGTACAATATTGTGACTTTAAAAAAAAAAGAAAATTTTTTTTTCCCGTATTAAGGGTGAGTATTCTAAAATTTAAATTTTCCACAAATTATGGGTTATGGATTGGGGGGGATATAAAAGGGCCGGAGTCTTTAAAAGAGGGTTTTTTATTTTTTTAATTTTGTCACTTACAAAACTTTTGAACACAATTTCTTAAAAATTGGTGTGTTTCTAATGGTGTCATCCCATGTGGCAGAGGGGCCCTTTGGGCCCCCCCAAAACACCAAAACCCACCCCATAAATTTTTTTGGCTGGCCCCTTGAAAATTAGCACTTAACCCTTTTCCACCCTAAACCCCCAAAAAGATTGTAAGCTCTTGCGGCAGGGCCCTCAAACCTTTTGTACATCTGTAAGTAGCTTTTCCCTTGTGCAATGTTTTCCTTTTTTTCCGTACCTACACCCTCCAAATTGTAAAAATGCGCGGAAAAGTTGGCGCAAATTTAAAATTAATTTTTTATAAAACCCCGGAGGGAACTGCTACCTTGCACAAACCCAATTTAATGCCCTGGAAAAAGAACAACATTATTGGGCTTCCCCGGGGTTTTATCTAAAGCAGCTGTAGGCCCAAGGGGGTACCTCCCCAAATTTCTGAAAATTTTTCTCATTGTCATGCTATCCCTTTTCATTTTTCCATTTTTTTTTTTAAAGGGAAAACCTGTCCAAATTTAAAAATCGGCATCATGTTATAAGCAAAGGGGAGCTGAGCAGAAATTTATATCATGCAGATAAATGCAAAAAAATTCTATAATTTATACAAGGGATTTTTTGGATTTTATTTTGGATATTCTATCTTTTCAATGTTTTTTAAAAATTAAAACCCACCCCTTAAAAAAAAAAAGAGGGTTTTTGTCCCTTTTTAGTGGGGAAACCTTCACAATCAGCAAAGGGGTCCAATACTTAAATTCCCTTTAAATGTGGTTTTTTTTGGGAAAAAAAATTTTTTTTAGAATTTTCAATCTATTGTCTCACTACAAGGAAAGGTGCTTTGTATGTTAAAGATTTTTGCCAAAATAAGTCACTTTGCAATAGTGTCCTTTTTAACCCGTGTCCTACCCCATTCCAAAATAACCCCCCTTGTATGGGCTGATGAGCCCCCAAGGGCGCTATAGCTAAAGACCCGTTCAAACCCTCATGATAGGGTCCCAGCAAGGGTTACATACTCCCTTTTCAACCCTTTCCTGACCCGGTTTCCACTTTGTTTTGTCCTCCAGATTTTTTGACTCTTTTTGGGTTCCAGCCGGGTTGAAACTACAGCCCTTTCCCTTCTCCTAAAGGTTCCACCGGGTTTATACTAAAAGACCGGGACTCTTTTTGATGGTCCCAGAAAGGGTTCAAAACCTACAAACCTTTTACTTCCTGATGGGTTAAAACCGGGTTTATTCCAGACCTTTTGAATCTTTTATGGGGGTTCCCAGCACGGGGTTGCTTTTATTTATTGACCTTTATTACTCCCTGTTTTTAAAGGGCTCCCACCACTTTGTTTGGTCAGCCTGTTCAATTTTTTCCGGGTACTGCCAGAACCGGGTTTATACCAGACTGTTTACTTTTTGGGTTGGTGAAAGCATGGTTCAAAATTCGCCTTAAAGACCGGGTTTTGTTTTTTCCCCTAAAGGCTGCACCACTTTTGTTTGGTCAGTTTTGGTTTTAATTCTTAATACTGCCAGTTTTGGTTTTCTTGGTTTTATTTTACAAAACTGTTTATCTTTTCTGTTGGTCCCAGCATTGTTTACTTAAAATTTTTTATTTTTGATCTTTCCCCTGATTTAAGGCTGCCCAACTAATTTGCGGGTCAGCCCCTGTTAAAAAATTCTTTCCTGATATGAGAGTTTTGTTTTAGCTCCAAAAACTGACTCCTTTCTGTGGTGCAGTTCTGGTTTGTATACTTAAAACCCTTTTAAACTATCTTTCCTGTTTTACTCCAGACTGTTCCCTTTTAGCCCGGGCCCTGGTTCAAAATTCACCTTTGTAGATCCATTTAAACTTTCCCTGAATTAACCTAAAACCAAATACAACGGTGAGTAAAAATTTAATGGTTTTTCCGGACCCCCCATTTTTAAAGTTTTCTTCTCCTTTTCAAGGGGCCCCTGTGGCCTTTTTTATCTGTTGACCAGTTACTCTTTTTTAAACTTCCAAAAAGGCCTTTTTTTCACTGAACATTTTAAACAAATTTAACCGACGACCCCCAAAAAATCCGGAACGAAAATTTTTTGGTTAAAAATCAAAAAAATTAAAACCTGAATATTTTTAAAAATTTCCTTTTTAAACCAACCAATTTCGGGTCCCATTTTGGGTTTTTTTAAAATTTTACTTTTTTCCCGAAACCAAAAAATGATTTTTCCAAATTCATTTTGGGATGGAAAGCCCTGAAATCCCAAAAACCCTGATATGGATCCTGGTTCAGAAAAAAATACTTTTTCCAAACCCTTTTGTAAATAAAAATTTAATCACGGGATCACATTGAATTTTTCCCCAAAACTGTATTTTCTTTTAAAATAGTCTACATTTCTTAATTTATTTTTCCAAAAATTTTTGTTTTTTAATAATTGTAATTCCCCCGGGTGCCCTTTTACTAAATTTTTATCCTGAAAATCCGGGTTAAACCCTGTTTAAACTGGCTGTCCCGGGGGCCCAAAATGTTACCCCCCTTTTTAAACATGTCCAAATTCTATTAAAATTTTTTTAAACTGGCCCCCTTACCTTACGGGGGTCAGTTTGTTTTCACCAGTCGGTTTTGGGTTAAAACCTTTTAAAATTTTCCACAGTCCCCCCTAAATGCTGGGTTTCCAATTGAATTTTTATTTTCCCTTATTTGGTTACCCTTATTACCCCGGGTCTGCCCTATTTCCCGGGTTTTTAATTGAATTTTAAATAAATTAAATCCCATAAAAATCAGGTTTAAACATTATTTTTTTCCCCACAGGGGGTTGCACCCCTATTCTGATGGTGAAAAGTCCCCGTGTACATACATTTTTTTTCCCTGTTTGTTCCTGAGTTACACCCTGTATTTTTACTCCAAAAGCTGCACTAAATTTTATGTTTGGTTTTTTTTTTTTTGGCAGTCACTGTGTACATTTTACATTATTACCCTTTTCTGTTTTCCTGAGTTACTTTCCTGTATTATTTTCCAAAGTGAAACTCACATTTCCTGGGTTGGCGTAAATGTGTACATACATTAATTTTTTCCTGTACTGATCCGATTTTACATCCTGTTTATTTTCCAGGGGCTGCACCCCATTTATTTGCTGGTGCAGTACTGTGTACATACTTAATTTATCCTGTACGGGATCCTGAGTTACTTCCTGTTTTTCCCTTTCCAGGCTGCATCACTATTTGCTGGTGCAGTCCTGTGTACATTACATTACTTTTTTCCTTTTATTTGATCCTGATTTTTAAAAAAAACCCCTGTATTTTTACCCCGAGTGAAATTTTAAAACTATTCGGGTTGCGTAAAGGGTTAACATACTTTAAACTTACCCTGTATGTCCTGAGTTACATCCTGTATTTTTCTCAGAGCTGAAACCCCACTTTTTGCGGGTTTCAGTCAGGGGTTTTTTCATTATTTATCTGAAATAAATCCGGATTTAAATTTCCTTTTTTAAATCCTCCAGAGCTGCATCACTATTCTGTGGTGCAGTCATGTGTAATACCATTACTTTTCCTGAAAGATCTGGTTTCATCCTGTATTTTACTCCAAAAGCTGCACTCACTTTTCTGAGGGATTCACTTTTAAAAATTATTTTTACCCTGAAATGACCCGGAGTTACTTTCCTGTATTTTCCTCCAGGAGTGCACTCACTTTTTGTGGGGGAAACACATTTTACATACATTACTTTTTTTCCTGTACTTTTTCCCTGGGTTTACATCCTGTTATTTACTCCAGAGCTGCACTAAATATTATGTGGTGCAGTCACTTGTCCCATACAATTACTTTTCTGTACGTTTCCTGAGTTACACCCTTGTATTATCTCCAAAGCTGAATCATTATTCTGGGGTTTGCGTCACTTGTACATATTTCTTTTCTTATCCTTTTATGACCCTGATTTAAAAACCCGGTATTATCCCCCAAGCTGCATAATTTAATTTGCTGGTCCCTGTCACTGTGACTTTTCCAATTAAAATTTCCTTTAAAACCGGGGTTTTTTGGGGAAGTTTTTTTTTTCCCTTATTTTCGGAGCCGGAAATTCACCTATTATTTTTTGGGGGAGAAATTTCCCGGTCAAAAAATTTTTACTTTTTTTCCCTGTACTGACCCTTGAGTTAATCTGTATTATCTCCAGAGCTGCCTAAATATTCTGTTGGTGCGTCCATTTTTCTATTTACTTTAAATTTATCCTGTACTGATCCTGAGTACATCCTGTATTATACTCAGAGCTGCATCATTTTTGCTGGTTTCAGTCCTGTGTCTTTACCATTATTTATCCTGTACTGCCCTGTGTTACATCCTGTATTATACTCCAGGTGAACCCCTTATTTGCTGGGGGCGTCCTGTGAAAACATTAATTATTTATCTGTCTGATTCATGAGTTACTTCCTGTATTATTTCCAGGGGTTTGCACTCACTTTCTGTTTGGTGCAGTAAAAATGTGTACATAAATTACTTACCCTGTATGTTTGGGAGTTCCCTTCCTGTATTATACCCCAAAGGCTGCACTCACTATTCTGGGGTTGCGTAAATGTTACCCTTTTTGTGTACTGACCCTTGTTACATTTGTATTTTATTTCCGGGCGCAGTTACATGTTTCTTTTTTATGTAGTATTAAATTTAGATTTTAAAAAATGTTAAAAAAGTTGATGTTGTTTTTAAATTTCACCATGTATTTTTGCCAAACATATTTAACATATTGTTAAATGTTTTCCTGTTGGGCCCGGGCCCCCGGGTTTTTTCTGGTTAATTTGCAAGTTCGCTTTTATGTTGAATAATTTTCAGACTTGCTAGCGCATTAAATTTTAACACAAAAAAGGGAAACGTAGTGCCAAAAGGGATCTCTGTCCTTACTGTATCAAATTTTACCCCGGGAAGTTTAACACCCGAAAAAATTTTTTAATTTTCAAACTTTTCAGGAAGCGCTGAGAAAAATTTCGAAAAGTAAAAAAAGTGTCATGTAAATGGGTGGTGTGTAAAAGGGCGTCCCCCGGGGTTTCAAACGGGAAGGGGGTGAGGTTTTTTCTTAAGTTGGAAAAAAAAGTATGTAAGCGGAAAAGGGGGGTTTTTGATTTATTAAATGAATTTCCCGCAAAAAAAAAATTTTTTGTTTTGGATGTGCAGGGGAAGGGTTTTTACATTTGTTTTTTTGTCTGTGCCCTTTTTTAGAAGATTTAAATTTAAGTTCTGTTTTTTATGTGCAGGGGGGCTTTCTGGAAATTGGTTATTTAGGGGCGTGACTCTGTGTTTAATGTCAGCAAGCCCCATAAGTCTCCCTTTTTTAAAATAGGGGACGTATGTAAAATCGGAAAAGATGTAAGTCGGGGAATTCCTGTTTTTTACGTTTTCAATCTAAGGGTTGAATTTTGAAAAAAGGGTTTGGGAAACGTTTGCAGAATGCGCCGTTTGAACGTCTTCTTAGTGTCACAATCTAATATCTCCCAAAACCAAGCCCCCAAATTTGGTTCCAAAATAAAGGAACGAAGAAATAAGTCAAAGAAATATACTGTGAACATCTCCCACTCTGTGTCCTTTTGGCCTCTTTAGCTCCCAGGTCTCCCTCTCTTTGACGGCCAATCTCTACTTTTCACCAAAAGCACCTTGTTTACTCCTTAAATGTCCCTATTTGTGTCTTGATAAATACATTTTTTTAAAACTTACTGTAAAGCCTTCATACTGCCCCACGGGGCCCCAAATTTTAATATTATTTAAAACCCCTTAACCCGAACGCTGAAAAGATTAAGGGGTTTTGCCGGGGGAACCTCCAAAAAGGGATTTAACCCTTTTTAAATAATGTGATTACAAAAAGTGAACCCTGAGATTACAGCATTTCTCAATCCCCCTTTTACCTGAAAGCTTCCATAGACACGACCAAGGCTGACAGGCCGCGTTTTGGTGAAACACTTTTTATTGATAAAGGGGAAAATGAAATGAGTTTTTAAGGGCCAGGAAAAATGCAGTCTATAGCGTGTCTTGCTGTTTTGAGAATCCACTGTTGACTGGGTATTTCACAGTTTTTTGGGGCTATTTACCCCATTTCCCGCTTCGCCAAAAACGTTTTTAAATACTGTACAAAGGGGAGTATTTCTGCAAAAAAAACCCCCCAATTTTTTATATGGACTTTTTTAAACTTAAAATACCCCAAAGGGGTTTGTATAGGCCTCGCTTTTTTCGAGTAAAATTTTTTTTTTATGGGGGAATAGTTTTAAATTCATTATAAAAAAATTTCAGAATTTTATTTTAATTTTTTTTCAATGTTTTTGTTTTTTTTTTTTTTACAACTTTACATTTTACATTAATAACTTAGATAATCCAATTGTGTGGTTTTTTTTTTGGGGTGTGTAATGATGCACAATTAATTTTTTTTTAAATTTTAATTTTATTTATTTTTTTTTTTACTTTTTTTGTTTTTATTTTTCTTTTTTTTTAAAAAACCCATGAAGGGAGAACGGTTTAAAATTTTTTTTTTTTTAATACTTGGGAAGTATTGCAAAATTTTTTAACATACATATAAAAAATTTTCAGGACACAGGCAGCAGTCAGGGAGCAACAGTTGCCCCATCCCTGGCTTCTTACAAGAAGCCGGGGGACCTAGGTCCCAGGGGTGACCCTGCCCCGTTTCCCGGGTCTGTTGGCACGGGGGTCCCGATCCCCCAAGAGCAGGGAAACCCTTTGATTGGCGCGGTGACGATCCGGACTCAAAGAGTTAAACGCCGGGAGGTAGGGGGGCCCGCAAACCCCGAGTCTGCATGAGCCAAAAGAGGGTGGGCGTCGTTAAGGAGTTAATGTTTTTGTGCTTTTGGATCGTAAAATGTCTTATTCGATATTTCTGCAAATTTTTAAAATGAAAAATAAAAAGGGGTATAGTTACACATGAAAAAATAAGATTTCACGAAAATTAAAAAAAAAGATCCCTCTTTAAACATCCGAAAAGTTTGGGGAAAAGCATTTTGGTTTTTTTCTGAAGCCGTGTACCTTTAAAAGGGGTATATATGAAAATGCAATTGGACCCAAGAAGTCAAGTTCAGCCAAGCACTTCTTAAATTCCAGTGATTTTTGGGAAAGGAGTGAGATCTCTGAGCCAGAAACCCCCCCTTCAGAAAAAACTTTTTGGTGTTTTTAATGATGTAGTTTTGTAAATTTAGTTACCCCCCAGGGGAAAAAAACGGCCATTTGTAAAAACCAACCTTTATGGCACTCCCTTTCCTCCAGAAAACCTTCCCCAACGGGCTTTTTTGCACATTTTGAGGGTGCCCCAAAAATTACCTTCGGGGGTAAAACTAGAACCCCAAAGGGGCTAGTGAACTCATGGGCCCCAACAAAAATTTAAACGCTCAAAGAAGTGGTTTTTGGAAAAGGATGAAACTTTCTACAGGGTTTTGTAATGATGAATTTTGGTTATAGTAAATTTTTTGGGGGGAAAACTGTACAATTGGGCGGTTCAGAAAAAAACCGCGCCCATCAAGGGGGGGTTTTTGGGGTATTCATGACTTTGAAATCCCCTGGGGATATCAAGGTCACCCGGGATACGGTTTCAGGGGAAACCCCCTTTCCACACGGGCACGGGGAAATACCCGGGGAGTGCGAGGGGGATACCCACACGCCCACAAACCCTTAAGGCGGGAGAAAACTTTTTTACCCGAAACCGGGGAAACAGGACTCTGCCAGCCCGGGGGGCCCTGTCCCCAAATTTCCCCTCATTTTTAAATAAGCCTGGTCTGTTACAAAATCATAAGAAGGCAGGAACCTGCCTTGGGGGAAGTGATATTTTAGAGACCGAGAAGTGGGAAAAAAAGAATTTGGGGTGGGAGACAAAAGACCAGCTCAGGGTCAAGTTTTAAAAATTTAATTGTCTTGTGAGCGCACTAAAACAAAAAAATAAAGTCAAAGGGTATGACTTAAACAAACACTTTCCCAAAGGGGCAAATACGGATAAAGGGAAAAACCGAGTATTTTTCCAAAATTTCCCTAAGTTTGGGCTTGTGCGGGAACACAAGGGGGGCGAATGTGGCCGTCTGGAGCTCCCCGGAAAAGGTGGGGAATTTTATCCACCGCCAATAGAGACAACCCGGGCTCAAAGGGGGGCTCGACTTTTAAAAGCTGGGCATCCCCCCATCCACCCCCTCACACCCCGGGATGATCTTCACCCCTTTTTCCCTTCCAAAAAACCCGCTATTTCCAACTTTAGGGACAAAAAGGGCCATATCCGTCATGGAAATGGGTTTGACCGAGCCAGTGGTACATCAGAACTGGAGGGGCCCAAACAGACGGGGTCCCAAAGCAGGGGGTTCTCTCTGTTCCTGACCGGGTTTTCCGCCCGCCTCCCCATGGCCCTACAAAGTGGGAGTGCAGCTAGCATGTGGGATGCTTCAATTAAAAATATAAAACGGGGTGCCCGTGATGCCTTTTATCCTAATTCCTTAGCTCCCTTGACCACCCCTTTCTTTGATCTCTGCCTCTCGACCAGTCTCCCCGTCCCAGGAAAAGGGGTGCTAATGAGTTACTGAGGTCCCTTTGGGGCTGGGCCCCCCTAGGCTTTTTTTTTAAATGGTGCTCTCAAGGACATTGTTGAGCCGTGGCGGAGCTTAGGCAATCCTGAATCGTGTAAAACTGAGGAATTTTGGGTGAAAGTGGGGAGGGGTGATTTTGTCGTTCTCACATGGGGCTCTCATCCCTTTTGCCCCCTCGGGCCGGGATGCCAGATGAATGGGGGTTGGGGAGGGGGCGTATGGGTTCCCTTGGCCCCCGTGGCACACTTGCCCACAGATATTACAGCTGTGCTTTTACATCCTACACCTTTGTAGGTGCCATCTCAACTGGTCCCAGTAGTTTACTGGGGGCAGATGGGGTGCCCGGGCCCAAAGGGGAATGCTGCAATCTGGGGGAAAAAATCCGGGAAATTTTTGCTGTGTGTGGGCAAGCATTAATCTGCTGAAAAAAATCCAGTTGGCAGCCATAAGAGTCAATACATTTGGGCGCAGGACGTTCTGTACATATCATTGAGCTGTTAGTGTCCCTTGTATCACTACTAGGGTTGAGTGACTGTCACTTGTGGTGGCTCCCCAAACTCACAGTTGGGTTTTAAAGTTGTCCCCCAAAGGAAGGATTGTGCTCTCAGCAAAGGTTTTCCCTGCTCCAACCAAGCCGCAGATCCCCAAAAAGCCCGCCGGGCCCGCGCCTTGCCCCCCCACGGTTACCTCTCCTCTACCGGCACTGCATAATTAGGCAGCTGCTGGGACGGGAGGGGGAGGCGGATCGCCCCTCCTGCCTCCTCCCTGTAATTTTTAGCGCTCAGTCAGGCGATACATAACAGCACCGAGGGGGGACAGGGTTTTACCCCCTGCCTCAAAAAAAAAAAAAACCGAGTCTCGGGTCCCGTCCCAGGAGCCGGGGGAGTGTAAACGGTTGATGACGTCGGCTACGGGGGGCAATGGCTACAGGGGGGACTGTCAAGGGGGGACCGGGTACAAGGGGGACACGGCTACGGGGGCACTGGCTACAGGGGCATGGTACAGGGGGGACAGGCTACAAGGGGGACACGGTACAGGGGGGGCACTGGCTAAGTGGGGACCGGCTACAGGGCACTGGCTAAAGGGGGGACACTGGCAAAAGGGGACACTGGTACAGGGGGGCAAAATGGCTACAGGGGGCACTGGCACGGGGGGCACACTGGTACAAAGGGGGCACTGGTACAGGGGGCACTGGGTACGGGGGGGACGGGTAAGGGGGGAACTGGCTTTCAAAGGGGGGGCCCCTGGCCAGGGGGGGGCACTGGCTACAAGGGGGACACGGGTACAGGGGACACTGGGTACAAGGGGACACTGGAAAAGGGGGGCACGGCTACAAAGGGACACTGGCTAAAGGGGGGACTGTACAAATCCCAAATTTAC
>JAODAL010065496.1:0-18205 GCA_025379985.1 Phyllomedusa bahiana | reverse complement strand
TATGATCTCAATATAAGTACGAGTTATGAACCAGTCATCATATCACATATAATGCAGGTCAATCGCTAGAATAGTAATTTCTGGGAGGTGCCGATACATTACTTTGCCTTCGGTGTGGTCTCCTGTTCTTTTCCCTTCTTTTTGTGGAAGTCCATTATCGGCGGTGAGAAAGTCTCATGGTCACGGTATTAGACAGCTGCTGGAGACTTGTGAGCTTTGCTGCCGACTATAAGAAGCTGTGTGGTTGCACAGGGTGCGGTTGTTTAAACACATCAGTTCATAGCTCCCCTGCTCCCAGAATGTAATCCGTCACACTAATTGTAGATTTATATGTGATTACGCTTTAAGCAAACATCGTGGATTCTAGAAAAAAAATATGTAAACAGTTTGATCCTTCCTAGAGATTCATACAGCGATGGTCACAACTAGACGACACCTACATCAATGAGCTCTGCCATAGCAAAAATACATTGGGGCAGATTTATCAATACTATCATCAATGAAAGAGTAAATTAGGTCTCAGTGGGATAAAGCAAATAATCACAGAAAAAGCACCGCTACTATACAAGAATGAAACTGAACTTTTACTAAATAATACACTAAAAATGTAGAAGCAAACAGATCCGGTAGACCAAAGCTGTAATCAAACGATAATGTAGACAGGTGCCCAATGTTCAAACATGTCAAATATATAATCAAAAACAAACAATTGGTTTTGCACATGAAAAAACTTTGTTTGAAAAAACAAATGCACACTGGTGTGCAGCAATTCATATAGACATTACAAATTCAAAAAACAGTGGCACATTATGGACTAAGGAAACCGTCAAATGGGACATAGGAAATTTGGAAAAAGCATTACTGCTAACTAGAATACATGAAAAAATTGAGGTTCTCAGTTCACACTTTTGGCCAAAAATGCTTAAGCTGTTTTTTGAATTTGTAATGTCTATATGAATTGCTGCCACACCAGTGTGCATTTGTTTTTTCAAACAAAGTTTTTCCATGTGCAAAACCAATTGTTTTTGATTATATATATGTAGGGAGGAGTGGTAGTCTCCATTTTGGTGTTTGCACCCCACCCACTTCCCCAGGTTTTAAACCAGTGCAGTGTTCTTTGAAGCAGGTATCTTCGCTCCCTAAGGTATGCAGGTCTGAATAGGACCCAATAGAGGTAACAATAGCGTAGGACCCACCTGCACTTGAGGTCCCCTTGATGATTGGGAGGTGGGCTTAAGCATTTTTGGCCAAAAGTGTGAACTGAGAACCTCAATTTTTTTCATGTATTCTAGTTAGCAGTAATGCTTTTTCCAAATTTCCTATGTCCCATTTGACGGTTTCCTTAGTCCATAATGTGCCACTGTTTTTTGAATTTGTAATGCAAACATGTCAAATAGTCTAAAAAAAATGGGAATCTAGCAAGAGAACAGAGAGTGACTTTTAATAATAACTATATTTACTATTTTGTCATAGGCAAACTTAAACTCTATCAGATCTCAACATAATAAAAGTTAAGTTTTAGTGCTTTATAGATTGAGAACCTTTTTGTCTAGGGCCCAAAAATAGAAAATATATTTAAAGGGTTCAAACAAACGGAGTTATTAAGACTATATATACTTTACCAGTACCAGTCATAGTTTGGCAAGCAGGGATTTCAATGGGAGTTCTTAGGACTTGCACCTATCTTTTTGAGGGCCCAAATCATAGGAATTTCCAAAAGGGGGAAACCCCCCTAAAAAAGTACCAAAAGGTTTGTTTTTCCCCACTAGAAATATTTAAAAATCTAAATGTTATTATTTACTGAATAAAAAAAAATCATAACCCTATTAAATCCCTACTCCAAAAAATACAAAAAATGTAAACCAAAAAAAAAAAAGAAACAAAAATCCTACCAATACGGGGCCCTCCCCCCCGGGACAAGGGGGGACCCGTTTCGGAAGTCCCCCGCTGGGAAAAACCCCCTAATTACACCCTAGCAGTTTAAAAAAAAGATCTTTTAATCCAGTAGGTGGGGAAAATGAATGTTGTTAAAAAAGATAGACTTGTAAACCTAAAAGCACATAAGAATATTTCATCCTAAAACAAAAGGCAAGTATTTATAATCCAATAATGAGTGTCTTATAATTTAGAAATAAAGTGTGGGCGGGGCGGGGGCCCCTGTATTAGGTAGGGTGTTGTTTTTTTTTGGGGCCCGGGGGGCCCCTTTGTATGGGTTTAGGGGGGTTTTTTTTTGGGGTTGGGGGGGGGGCCCTGTTTAGGTAGGGTGTTTGTTTATTTTGGGGGGGGGGGCCCTATATAGGAAAGGGTGTTGTTTTTTTTTGGGGGGGTGGCGGGCGGGCCCCTGTATAGATAGGTGTTTTTTTCCCTTTTGTGCCCCTTTTGGCGGGGGCCCCTTGTATAGGTGGGGGTTTTGGGTTTCTTTTGTGTCCGGTGGCAGGACCCCTGTATAGGTGGGGTTGGGGTTTCTTTTGGGGCGATGGGGGGGCCCTGTATAGGTAGGGTGTTGTTTCTTTTGTGGCGGTGGCAGGAGCTTCTGTATAGGTAGGGTGTTGTCTCTTTTGTGTTGGTGGTGGGGGCCCTTTGTATGGGTTTAGGGGGGTTGTTTTTTTTTGTGGGCGGTGGTGGGGGCCTGTATGGGTTTAGGGTGTTGTTTCTTTTTGTGTTGGTGGCGGGCCCCTTTCTGATATTTAGGGTGTTGTTTTCTTTTTTTGTGGGGGTTTGGGGGGCCCTGTATAGGTAGGTTTTTGTTTATTTGTTGTCGGTGGGGGGGGGCCTGTATGGGTTTAGGGTGTTTTTTTTTTGGGTGTTGGTGGGGGGGGCCCTGTATAGATAGGGTTTGTTATTTTTTTTGTTTTTTGGGGCCCCTGTATGGGTGGGGGTGTTGTTTCTTTTGTGGCAGTGGTGGGGGCCTGTATGTGGGGTTTTTGTTTTTTTTGGGGTGGGGGGCCCGTATTTGGGGAAAGGTGTTGTTTTTTTTGGGTTTTGGTGGGGGGGCCCGTATAGGTAGGGTGTTGTTTTTTTGTTTTGGGGTGGGGGCCTTGTATAGGTGGGTGTTGTTTCTTTTGTGTTGGGGGGGGGCCCGTATGGTAGGTGTTGGTTCTTTTGTTTCGGTGGGGGGGCCTGTTTAGGTAGGGGTGTTGTTTCTTTTGTTTTGGGTGGGGGGGGCCCCTTGTATAGGTGGGTTTTGTTCTTTTGTTTTGGTTGGTGGGGGAAGGGGGGTTTTTTTTGGTTGGTCGGGGGCCCATATCTTTGTTTTTTTGTGTCGTGCGGGTGGCCTGTATAGGTAGGGTGTTTTTTTTTTTGGTGTGGTGGGGGGCCCTGTATGGTAGGGTGTTGTTTTTTTGTGGGTGGCGGGGGCACGATAGGTAGGGTTTTGTTCTTTGTGCGGGTGGCGGGGGCCCTGTATGGAAGGGTGTTTTTCCCTTTTGTGTGCAGGGTGGGGGCCAGTATAGGTGGGTGTTGTTTCTTTTGTGTTGGTTGCGGGGGCCCTGTATAGGTAGGGTGTTGTTTCTTTTGTGTCGGTGGTGGGGGCCCTGTATATGTAGGATGTTGTTTCTTTTGTGTTGGTGGCAGAAGCCTCTGTATAGGTAGGGTGTTGTCTCTTTTGTGGCAGTGGTGGGGGCCCTGTATCGGTAGGGTGTTGTTACTTTTGTGTTGGTGGTGGGGGCCCTGTATAGATAGGGTGTTGTTTCTTTGTGCTGTTGGGGCCTGTTTATTTAGGGTGTTTTTTTCTTTTGTGTTGGTGGCGGGGGGGCCCTTGTATGGGAAAGGGTTTTTGGGTTGGGGTTTTCCTTTTGTTTTGGGGGGGGGGGGCCCCGAAATATGTGGGGATGTTGTTTTCTTTTGTTGTTGGGGCAGAAGCCTCGTTTTTAAATTTGGGGTTGGGTTTTTTTTTTGGTTGCCCGGGTTGGTGGGGGCCCTGAATAGGAAAAGGGGTGTTTTTTTCTTTTGGTGTAGGTGGCGGGGGCCTGTATAGGTAGGATGTTGATTCTTTTGTGTTGGTGGCGGGGGCCCTGTATAGGTTTGGGGTTGTTTTTTTGTGGTTGGTGGTGGGGGCCCCTGTATAGGTGGGGTTTGGAATTGTTTTCCTTTTGGTTGGGGTGGAGGCCCTGTATGGGGTGGGGGTGTTGTTTTTTTTGTTTTGGTTGGTGGAAGGGCCTGTAAGGTAGGGGGTTTTTTCTTTTGTTTTGGTGGTGGGGGGCCCTGTATAGGTAGGGTGTTTGTTTTTTTTTGGGGGTGGTGGGGGGGGCCCCTTTATGGGTTTGGGTGTTTTTTCTTTTTGGGGTGGTGGCGGGCCCCTGTATAGATAGGGTGTTTTTTCCCCTTTTGTGCCCCGGTGGGGGGGCCCCCCTGTATAGTTTGGGTGTTGTTTCTTTTTGTTTTGGGGGGGGGGCCCTTTTAATTGGGTTTAAGGTTTTTTCCCTTTTGTGTTGGTGGGGGGGGCCCCCTGTATGGGTTTAGGGTGTTGTTTTTTTGTGTTGGGGTGGGGGCCCTGAAAAGGGTTTTGGGGGGTTGGGGTTTTTTTTTTTTGGGGGCCCGGTGGGGGGCCCTGTATAGTGGGGGGGTTGTTACTTTTGGGTGGGGGGCCGGGGGGGGGGCCCTTTTTAGGTAGGGTTTGTTGTTTCTTTTGTGTTGGTGGGGGTCCCCTTTATAGGTAGGGTGTTTTTTTTTTGTGGCTTTTGGCAGGGCTTCTTTTATGGTTTGGGTGTTGTCTCTTTTGTGTGGGGTGGGGGGGGGTTCCTTTTTTGGTAGGGTGTTGTCTTTTTGTGGGGGTGGTCGGGGCCCGTTTTGGTGGGGTTTGTTGTTTCTCTTTGTGTCGGTGGGGGGGGCCCCTGTATAGGTAGGGTGTTGTTTTGTTTTTTTTTTGGTGTGGGTGGGGGGGGGCCCTGTAAGGGTAGGGTGTTTTTCTTTTGTGGCAGGGGTTTGGGGGCCCCCTGTATGGGTAGGGTTTTTGTTATTTTGTGGGGGTTGGTGGGGGCCCTTTTATGGGTGGGGTGTTGTTTCTTTTGTGGCCGGTGGGGGGGGGGCCTTTGTATAGGAAAGGGGGGTTGTTTCTTTTGTGTGGGGGTGGGGGGGCCCCCTGTATGTTTAGGGTGTTTTTTCTTTTGTTTTGGTGGTGGGGGCCCTTTTTATAGGTAATTTGTTGTTTCTTTTGTGTCGGTGGGGGGGCCTGTATAGGTTTGGGTTTTGTTTCTTTTTGTGTGGGTGGTGGGGGCTTTTTTTTGTAGGATGTTTACTTTTGTGTTGGTGGGAAAGAAGCCTCTGTATAGGTGGGGTGTTGTCTTTTTGGGGGCAGTGGTGGGGCCCTTTTTATGGGTAGGAGGGTTGTTCCCTTTTGTGTTGGTGGTGGGGGCCCTGTATAGATAGGGTTTTGTTTCTTTTTTTTTTTTTTTGGGGCCCTATATGGGGTGGGGTGTTTTTTCCCTTTTGTGTCAGTTGGGGGGGGGCCTTGTATGGGTAGGATGTTGTTTTTTTGTGTCAGTAGGGGGGGCCCCGGTTTTTGTTTAGGGTGTTTTTCCCTTTTTGGGGCCCCCGGTTTTGGGGGGGGCCCCACTGTATAGGTTAGGGGGTTGTTTGTTTTGGGTCGGTGGGGGGGGGCCCCCCTGTTTTAGGAAAGGGTGTTGTTTCTTTTGTGGCGGTGGCGGGGGCCCTGTATAGATGGGGTGTTGTTTCTTTTGTTTTCGTAGGGGGGGGCCCTGAAATAGATGGGGTGTTGTCTTTTTTTTCCCCATTTAGGGGGGGGGAAACCTTTTGTTGGGTTTGGTTTTGTTTCTCTTTGTGTGGGAAAAGGGGGGGGGCCCCTGTATAGGGGGCGTTATTTCTTTTGTTTTGGGTTTGGGGGGGCCCCTGTATTAGGTGGGTTTTTGTCTTTTTTTTGGTTTTGGCAGGACCCTTCCCTTTAGATAGGGTGCTGTCTTTTTGTGGCGGGGGCCCCTAAAATAGGTGGGGTTGTTGTTTTTTTGGGGCCCGGTTTGGCGGGAAAAACCCTTTGTATGGGTTTGGGGTGTTGTTTCTTTTGGTGTCGGTGGGGGGGGCTCTGTATAGGTAAGGTGTTGGTTCTTTTGTTTCAGTGGTGGGGGCCTGTATAGGTAGGGTGTTGTTTTTGTTGTTTCGGTGGTGGGGGCCCTGTATAGGTAGGGTGTTGTTTCTTTTGTGTTGGTGGCAGGTGCCCTTTATAGGTAGGGTGTTCTTTCTTTTGTGTCGGGGTTTTTGGGGGCCCCTGTATAGGTAGGGTGTTTTTTTCTTTTGGTGGGGTGGGGCCCTGTATAGGTGGGTTGTTGTTTTTTTTGTTTTCCGGGGGTTTGGGGGCCCTGTATAGGTGGATTTTGTTTCATTTTTGGGTGTGGCAGGGGCCCTGTATAGGTAGGGTGTTTTTTTTTTTTTGTGTTTGTGGGGGGGGGGGCCCTGTATAGGTAGGGTGTTGTTTTTTTTTTGTGGGTGGGGGGCCCTGATAGGTTGGGTGTTGTTTTTTTTTGGTGTTTTTTGGGCGGGGGCCCTGTTTGGGTTTTATGGTTGTTTGTTTCTTTTGTTTTGGGTGGGGGCCCCTGTATAGAGGGGGGGTGTTGTTTTTTTTGGGTGTCAGTAGGCGGGGCCCCTGTTTAGAGGGGGGGGTTTTGGGTTTTTCTTTCGTGCCCCGGTGTTGGGGCCCGTATGGGTTTTAGGGTTTTTGGTTTCTTTTGTGTGGTGGGTGGGGGCCCCCTGTATAGGTAGGGTGTTGTCTCTTTTGGGGCCGGGGGGGGGGGTCCTGTATAGGTTGGGTGTTGTTTCTTTTGTGGTGGCTGTGGGGGCCCTGTATAGGTAGAGTATGGTTTCTTTTGTGGTGGCGGTGGGGGTCCTGTATAGGTAGGGTGTTGTTTCTTTTGTGTTTGTGGTGGGCCCCTGTATAGGTAATGTATGGTTTCTTTTGTGGTGGCGGTGGGGGTCCTGTATAGATAGGGTTGGGGTTTCTTTTTTTGTGGGGGTGGGGGCTGTATGGGTTTTGGGTGTTTTTTCTTTTGTGTCAGTGGGGGGGGCTTGAAATGGTAGGGGGGTTTTTCCTTTTTGGCGGTGGGGGGGCCCTGTAATAGGGGGGTTTTTTTTTCTTTTGTGTGGGGGGTGGGGGGACCCTGTTTCGGTGGGGTGTGGTTTTCTTTTGTGGTGGCGGTGGGGGCCCTGTATAGGTAGGGTGTTGTTTCTTTTGTGTTGGTGGCGGGGACCCTGTATAGGTAGGGTGTGGTTTCTTTTGTGGTGGCGGTGGGGGCCCTGTATAGGTAGGGTGTTGTTTCTTTTGTGTTGGTGGCGGGGGCCCTGTATAGGTAGGGTGTTGTTTCTTTTGTGTTGGTGGCGGGGGCCCTGTATAGGTAGGGGGTTGTTTCTTTTGTGGTGGTGGCCCTGTATAGGTAGGGTTTTTGTCTTTTTTGTTTTTGGTGGGGGGGGCCCTGTATAGGTGGGGTGTTGTTTTTTTTTGGTCATGGGGGGGGCCCTGTATTTTTTGGGGTGTTGTTTTTTTTTGGGGACGGTGTGGGGGCCAGTATAGGGGGGGTTTGTTGCTTCTTTGTTTTGGGGTTGGCAGGACCCCTGTATGGGTTGGGTGTTTCCCTTCTTTTGTTTCGGTAGTGGGGGGCCCTGTATAGGTAGGATGTTGTTTCTTTTGTGTTGGTGGGGGGGGGCCCTGTTAGAGGTAGGGTTTTGTTTTTTTTGGGGTGGGTTTGGGCGGGGGCCTGTAAGGTAGGGTTTTGTTTCTTTTGTGTTGGGGGGGGGGGCCCCTGTTTGGGGTTGGGGGTGTTGTTTCTTTTGTGCCGGTGGTGGGGGCCCCCTGTATAGGTGGGGTGTTTTTTTCTCTTTGTGTGGGTTTGGGGGGGGCCCTGTATAGGAAAGGGTTTTTGTTGTTTCTTTTGTGTCAGTTGTGGGGGGGGCCTTTGTATGGGTTTGGTTTGTTGTTTTTTTTTGCGGCGGGGGGCGGGGAAGCCTGATAGGTAGGGTGTTGTTTCTTTTGCGGCGGTGGCAGGAGCCCTGTATAGGAAGGGTGTTGTTTCTTTTGTGTTGGTGGCAGGAGCCCTGTATAGATGGGGTGTTGCTTCTTTTGTTTCGGAAGGGGGGGTCCTGTATAGGTAGGGTGTTGTTTCTTTTGTGTCGGTGGTGGGGGCCGAAATAGGTAGGGTTTTTGTTTCTTTTTGTGTGGGGGGGGGGGGCCCTGTATAGGTAGGGTGTTGTTTCTCTTGTATTGGTGGTGGGGGCCCTGTATAGGTAGGGTGTTGTTTCTTTTGGGGGGTTTGGAGGACCCCTTCGGGTATAGGAGGTGTTGTTCTTTGGTTGGTGGGGGGGCCCTGTATAGGTGGAGTGTTGTTTTTTTTGGGTTTTCGTGGCGGGGGCCCCTATATGGGTTTAGGTGTTTGTTTTTTTGTGGCGGTGGTCGGGGCCATGTATAGGTAGGGTGTTGTTTTTTTTTGTGTCGGTGGTGGGGGTCCTGTTAGGAAAGGGTGTTGCCTTTTTTGTGGGGGGTGGTGGGGGCCCGTACCCGGTAGGGTGTTTTTAAATTTTGTTTTTGGTTTTGGGGGGGGCCCTTTTTATAGGTGGGTGTTGTTTTTTGGGGGTTGGGGTTTGGGGGCCCCTGTTTTAGGTGGGGTTTTTGTTTTTTTTTTTTTGGGGCCCGGGGGTGGGGGCCCCTTTGTATAGGTGGGATGTTGTTTCTTTTGTTTTTTTGTGGTGGGCCCTGTATAGGTAGGTGTTGTTTTTTTTTGGTGCCCCCGGTTTGGGTGGGGGCCCTGTATAGGTAGGGTGTTGTTTCTTTTGTGTCGGGGGTGGGGGCCCTTTTATAGGGGAAAAAGGGTTTTTTGTTTCTTTTGTGTTTTGGTCTTTTGGGGGCCCCTTGGTTTTTTTTGGGGGGGGGGGGGGTTTTAAAGGGGTGTTTTTTTTCTTTTGGCCCCGGGTGGGGGGGGGGCCCGGGGGGGGGGTTTATGGGGGTTTGGGTTTGTTGTTTCTTTCTTTTCCCCCCGGTGGTTTTTTTTTGGGGAAATTTGTTTTTTTTAGCTGGGGTTTGTTGTTTCTCTTTGTGTCGGGGGGGTGGGGGCCCTGTATAGGTAGGGGGTTGTTGCTTTTGTTTTCAGTTTTGGGGGGCCCCCTGTATAGGTGGGTTGTTGTTTCTTTTGCGGGGGGGGTTTTGGGCGGGAAACCCCCGTTTTAGTAGGTTTTTGTTTCTTTTGCGGCGGGTGGCAGGAGCCCTTTTATAGAGGGGGGTTTTGTTTCTTTTTTTTCGGAAGGGGGGCCTGTATAGGTAGGGTGTTGTTTCTTTTGTGTTGGGGGCGGGGGCCCTGTATAGGTAGGGTGTTGTTTCTTTTGTGTTGGTGGCGGGGCCCCCCCCTGTATAAAAGGTGTTGTTTTTTTGGGTGTGGGTGGGGGGGGCCCCGGTATGGGGAGGGTGTTGTTTCTCTTGTATGGGGGGTTTTGGGGGGCCCTTTTTGTTTGGGTTTTGGGTTTTTTGTTTTTTTTTTTGGGGCCCGGTGGAAGGGAGTTTCCCCCTTGGTATGGGTTTTTAGGGGTTTTGGGCCCCTCTTTTGTTTTGGTGGGGGGGGCCCCGTATAGGAAAAGAGTTTTGTTTTTTTTTTGTGTCAGTGGGGGGGGGGCCCCCTTTATAGGTAGGGTGTTGTTACTTTTGTGGGGGGTGGTGGGGGCCCCTGTATAGGTGGGTTTTGGGTTTTTTTTTGGGGGCGGGGGGGGGGGCCCTTTTAAAAGGTGGGGTGTTGTTTTTTTTTGTGGGCGGTGGGTGGGGGGGCCCCTGTATGGGAAAGGGTTTGTTTTTTTTATTTTTTGTGTTGGTGGGGGGGGGGCCCGTATTAAAGGTAGGGTTTTTTGGTGGTTTTTTGTGGCGGGGGGGGGGGTTGGGGGGCCTGTATAGGTAGGGTGTTGTTTTTTTTGTGGGGGTGGGGGGGGGGCCCAGTATAGGTAGGGTGTTGTTTCTTTTGTGTAGGTGGGGGGACCCCTGTTTTGGGTAGGGTTTTTTGTTTCTTTTGTGTCGGGGGTTTGGGGGCCTTTTATGGGTGGGGTGTTGTTTCTTTTTTTTTTGTGGGGGGGGCCCCCTGTATAGGTAGGGTGTTTTTTTTTTTGGTTTTGGGGTGGGGGCCCCTGTATGGGAAGGGTTTGTTTGTTTTTTTGTATTGGCGGTGGGGGCCCTGTATAGGTAGGGTGTTGTTTCTTTTGTGTCAGTGGTGGGGGCCCTGTATAGGTAGGGTGTTGTTTCTTTTGCGGCGGTGGCAGGAGCCCTGTATAGGAAGGGTGTTGTTTCTTTTGTGTTGGTGGTGGGGGCCCTGTATAGGTAGGGTGTTGTTTCTTTTGTGTCAGTGGTGGGGGCCCTGTATAGGTAGGGTGTTGTTTCTTTTGTGTTGGGGGGGGGGGCCCTGTCTAGGGGGGGGGGTTGTTTTTTTGTGTCGGTGGGGGGGGCCCCTGTATGGGTTTGGGGTGTTGTTTCTTTTTTTTTTTCATTTGGGGGGGCCTTTGTATAGGTAGGGTGTTGATTCTTTTGTGTCGGTGGTGGGGGCCCTGTATAGGTAGGGTGTTGTTTCCCTTTGGGTTTTGGTGGCAAAAACCCTCTGTATGGGTGGGGGGTTTTTTGGTTTCTTTTGTGTCGGTGGTTTGGGGCCTGTTTAGGTAGGGTTTTTTTGTTTTGGGGCCCGTAGGGGGGGGGCCTTGTATAGGTAGGGTTTTGTTTCTTTTGTGTCGGGGGGTGGGGGCCTTGTATGGGTTAATTTGTTGTTTTTTTTGGGGTTTCGGTGGTGGGGGCCCTTTGTATTGGTTTAAGGGTTTTTTTTGTTTTCCTTTGGGGGGCCGGTGGTGGGGGCCCTGTATAGGTAGGGTGTTGTTTCTTTTGTGTCGGTGGTGGGGGCCCTGTATAGGTAGGGTGTTGTTTCTTTTGTGTCGGTGGTGGGGGCCCTGTATAGGTAGGGTGTTGTTTCTTTTGTGTCGGTGGTGGGGGCCCTGTATAGGTAGGGTGTTGTTTCTTTTGTGTTGGTGGCGGGGGCCCTGTATAGGTAGGGTGTTGTTTCTTTTGTAGCGGTGAGAATGAAAAGTATTTTCCTCCGGTGGTGATCCGTGAGTACAAATAGACGGCTATGGACAAAAGCGCAGTTGAATTCTACAATAAAATATACAGCCAGCTGGAAAATAGTACGGTGCTCACCTATTTTAGCTGTACTATAATACGGTTACGGGCCGCTTATACGTATATGGCACCGATCCAGTGGTTGAAATCCGGGGAAAGAAAGCAGCTCCGGAGTGATCCCGCCAATGACTCCAGTGGGACCCCCGAGGGCAGAGAAACAAATAAAAAGCTATGGACGGTGTATGCCGCTCATAGAGTAGGGATCATATTACTAGAGCGCTGGCAAAAAGTGAAAAGCAAGTAGTAGAAAATCTTCTTGTGAAAATTTTATTAGATAAACATTACGCGTTTCGCCGGTATAAACCCCAGCTTCCTCAGATGTGACTTTGTTAACTACAAGACAGATTTATTTTACCATTCAATTATGAAACGAGGTGCATATGTCATGATTAGATATCAGAATAAAGCCGTGTTGAGTCTGCCACTTGGGCTGAATAAAAAAGATACACACAATTAGTAAATTACTGAGAACATTGACACAGTTAAATGTATGCTATAACATCAAATGTGCAAAACCGCTAAATTTTAAAACGTGATTAGCATATCAAAGTTAGCCTAGTTGAGTCTCCAACTTAGGCTGTATGAAAAAAAAAAATAAATAAATAAAATTACACACAGTTGGTAAAGTGCTAAGAGCATTAACACAGTTAAATATATGCTGTAGCAACAAATGTGCAAAAAAAACGAAAAAATATAAACATACATAAATAATAATGCTAATTTTACCAACAACTAAATAATTCTAAAAAAAATTTTATAGAAAAAGAATATATATGAATAATAAATGTTGATATAAAATTGCGTAATGAATGGATAATATGAGAGATAAATAAGAATAGGAATAAAAGTTATTGTAAAACTGATAAAACTGATAAAAAATGGGAGGCGATGTAAAAATACATGTATATATACAATATTTGTTATAATCACATAAAAAAATTACAAAGATCTTAAGAGCATCATGAAAATATACATTCCCAATTGCCTAAAATTTATTTAATAATAGACTCGTGCATTCATTGAGCCCGGGGGGTCTCAACGAGATGCACGAGTCTAATATTAAATAAATTTTAGGCAATTTAGTAATGTATATTTTCCTGATGCTCTTAAGATCTTTGTAATTTTTTTATGTGATTATAACAAATATTGTATATATACATGTATTTTTACATCGCCTCCCATTTTTTATCAGTTTTATCAGTTTTACAATAACTTTTATTCCTATTCTGATTTTTTATCTCTCATCTTATCCAGTCATTACGCAATTTTTATATCAACATTTATTATTCATATATATTCTTTTTTCTATAGAATTTTTTTTTGAATTATTTAGTTGTTGGTATATTAGCATTTTTATGTTATGTTTTTATTTTTCCGGGTTTTTGCACATTTGTTGCTACAGCATATATTTAACTGTGTTAATGCTCTTAGCACTTTACCAAAATGTGTGTAATTTTTTTTTTTTTTTTTTTTTTTTTTCATACAGCCTAAGTTGGAGACTCAACTAGGCTAACTTTTTATATGCTAATCACGTTTTAAAATTTAGCGGTTTTTGCACATTTGATGTTATAGCATACATTTAACTGTGTCAATGTTCTCAGTAATTTACTAATTGTGTGTATTTTTTTAATTTAGCCCAAGTGGCAGATCAACACGGCTGATTTTTGATATGCTTAATAATGAACTATGCAGCCTCGTTTCAAAATTGAAAGGTATATAAATCTGTCTTGTAGTTAATTAGTCACATCTGAGGAAGCTGGTGTTTATACCGGCGAAACGCGTAATGTTTTTTTCTAATAAAATTTTCACAAGAAGATTTTTACTTCTTGCTTTTCACTTTTTGCCAGCGCTTAGTAATATGATCCCTTTTTCTAAAGAGCGGCATACACCGTCCATAGCTTTTTATTTGGTTCTTTTGTGGCGGTGGTGGGGGCCCTGTATAGGTAGGGTGTTGTTTCTTTTGTGTTGGTGGCGGGGGCCCTGTATAGGTAGGGTGTTGTTTCTTTTGTGTCGGTGGTGGGGGCCCTGTATAGGTAGGGTGTTGTTTCTTTTGTGTCAGTGGTGGGGGCCTGTATAGGTAGGGTGTTGTTTCTTTTGTGACGGTGCTGGGGGCCTGTATAGGTAGGGTGTTGTTTCTTTTGTGTTGGTGGTGGGGGCCCTGTATAGGTAGGGTGTTGTTTCTTTTGTGTTGGTGGTGGGGGCCCTGTATAGGTAGGGTGTTGTTTCTTTTGTGTCGGTGGTGGGGGCCCTGTATAGGTAGGGTGTTGTTTCTTTTTGTGTCGGTGGCGGGGTCCCTGTATAGGTAGGGTGTTGTTTCTTTTGTGACGGTGCTGGGGGCCTGTATAGGTAGGGTGTTGTTTCTTTTGTGTCGGTGGCGGGGGCCCTGTATAGGTAGGGTGTTGTTTCTTTTGTGTCGGTGGTGGGGGCCCTGTATAGGTAGGGTGTTGTTTCTTTTGTGTCGGTGGCGGGGGCCCTGTATAGGTAGGGTGTTGTTTCTTTTGTGACGGTGCTGGGGGCCTGTATAGGTAGGGTGTTGTTTCTTTTGTGACGGTGCTAGGGGCCCTGTATAGGTAGGGTGTTGTTTCTTTTTGTGTCGGTGGTGGGGGCCCTGTATAGGTAGGGTGTTGTTTCTTTTGTGACGGTGCTGGGGGCCCTGTATAAGTAGGGTGTTGTTTCTTTTTGTGTTGGTGGCGGGGACCCTGTATAGGTAGGGCGTTGTATCTTTTGTGGCGGTGGCAGGAGCTTCTGTACAGGTAGGGTGTTGTTTATTTTGTGGCGGTGGCAGGGGCCCGGCATAGATAGGGTGTTGTTTCTTTAGTTTCCGTGGCGGGGGCCCTGTATAGTTATGGTGTTGTTTCTTTTTTTTGTTTGATTTAGATTTTTTTTTTTTTTTATTTGGATAAAGAATTTAATACGGTTAGGATTTTTTTATTCAGTAAATAATAAAATTTTGATTTTTAAATATTTCTAGTGGGATAAACATCCTTTTTACTTAATGTGTGTGCTCAATGTTTGAATCAGTGTAAAATCGCTTGTTTTTTGATAGTAAGAGTATCCGATTCCTGTTATTTCTCAAATTGGGTCTGTGATTTTCTTACACCCCATTAAGTAGTGAAGAGGGACAGAAGGATTTGAATCAAAAGTAGGGACTGTCCCTCGAAAATAGGGACACTCATGGGTTTAACATAGCAGCAGCTTTGACAAGAAAACAATTTAAAAAAAAAAGCATAAAAACTTTCTATAATCAGAAGATTTAGATCAAATTAGAAAAGGAAGACTGGTTTTGATTACTGAAGCATGTGTGGCAATCAGTCTATCACTAGGTACAGCTGCTCCCGGCCATACATTTCCACTACAGAGGTCATCCATACATGATGGTCCATGTCATTTATGGACTCTGGGATGACCATGTATGATGTTAATATTCCTTATTAACTGCCAGGCTCTTCTAACAATTGCCTTGTGGGCATAGTAGGATTTATTTTCTTCTTGCTCCTCATGGCAGCTAACACTCCCCGTGCAGGCTCTTGCTGGCAGTGATTTTCTCATCACCATCCCTGATCCTCCTTGTTCCCTTTAAAGTGCATGTGCGCTGGCTCCACCAGACACTACTGCACCAATGCACCACCAGATACTATTTGAAGAGCTACTATGGAGCCACCCATTGCCTGAGCAGTAAGGTTTAATGAAAGTGTACAGCAAAGGTTTTTTTCAGAAGTCATTTAAAGCTTCAGTCCCACCTAATTTCTTGACTGTTCTCTTCATCTTCTGCCTGCCTTGACCTACGGCCTGTTACCTGTGAGGACCGTTCGCTTCCTGCCCTGAGCTGTATAATGAATTAAATTCACTTAATCCAAAGCCATTAAACAAAAGTTGAGAAAAATCAGAGTCTTCTGCTGATGCAGGATTCGACTCACTTGTCCTTTTAGTCTTCCTCGATGTCACCCGAATTTCCACAAACCTACTGCCGGACAATGACTTTATTAGTCTTTTATCTTTAGTACTTTTCCTTCTTCACTCTCACTTTCTCTTGGCATTGTTATACTTTATTGTATTTTCTCTATATAGGGCTGGTGTGCTTGCCCTGCCTGCCTCCGTCCCACTGCCCGCTGGTGGTCAGTTGACCTCTTTTGCTGGATCCAACTCTAACTTTAACGCTTAACTTTATCTAGCATCTGGCTACTTTAAAGGGGTTTTCTCACTACAAAGATTAGCTTTCAACATGTAGGCACAGATAATTGAAGACTTTTTCCAATTATATTGCTTTGTTCTTTTTGATTTGTTGAGGAGATGAGCTCTGAGTGCACAGGGGTAGGCATCTGAGAACAGAGAGTGATGTCACCACAGGGTGGACTGACAAGTGTGTTATCTCTAACAAACAAAGGAGACTAATTATTTAGACCAGAGAGCTTCAGAGCTCATAAAGTCTAATTGCACTGACTTGAGAGCAGGAGAAGAGCTGGGAATACAGAATTGATATGCTAATCATTGCTATTGAACCACTAACAGCCTGACCAGGAAGAGACAGTATGTAAAACTGCCTGTAGCTCTGAAACACGGTGAGACAACCCTTTTAAGATGCCTGGCTATCATATATTCTGCCATCCCCCTCTCTCTGATAGGCTAATACTGGTAACATGGTGTATTTCACTGTGACTCATTGAATCCTACAGTATGTTGATATTAATTTCAATGGCACTAAATATTTTACTAACACCTTTAACATGTGGCATCATTTACTGTCCCCATTTGTAATTTCAACATGACATATATACTCAAAAGTATAAAAATTCAGAAACTATTTTTATCTTATTGCGTAAAAAAACATTGGTAGATTGGTCGCACCACTCTACACAGTGATTACATGTTTTCATTTAGTTGCATTTATACATTTATTGAGAGATTGTAATATATTAATCTTGATATGATGGTTTATTTTTAAAGGGGTTCTCCAGGACTGTCTTCTATTTTTTATAGGTATCACAACTGTATTATATTAAACTTTGTAATTTATACTTATTAAAAATTATTTACCTCTCCTGCTGTGCAAAACCAGGCAAAGAGCCTTGTCCTTCACTCCCTCCTATTCCTTGCAATCCACTTGACATTCATTGATCACAAGGCCTCAGTGAACATTTTGTCATCACTCAGTGGGTGTGCTTTGAAGCCAGGCTCAGCTCAGGATCACTCCCCTGTAGTGGGTGTGACCTGAGCAGAGAATAATCTGGCTGCATTCACGTTTTCCATCCTGAAGTTTGCAAGTGAATAGAAGTAATTAAATTAGAGTAATTACAGGGGAGGGGGAACTATATGTTTATTTTTGAGTCTTGCCAACAGAACTTAGTAATGGGAGCAGAGGACAGCAGTTCAGAGCTGGGGGTTGTGTGCCACTGTCATGAATATGATGACTGCAGCTCTGTACAGTTTACATGGTCACCCTGCAATGACTTCTATGGTGTCTGAAACTGTGGACTATTATAGATGACTACATGACTTCTGCATATTGAAGATATAGGTGAATGTCTTTTTATTGCTCATTGGACTTTACTGAAGTTTTGATTTGACACTGCATTCATGACAACCTCTAAAAATAAATAAACCCTTTTTTGAGAGTGAACAAAATGGCGATGCTGTGAGTCTAAATATTCATGCAATGTTTTGGTCTGGGTTGACCTTCTGGTTGCATCTGGAGGTAGCATCTGGAGGCACATGTAGAAGCGGCACAGCGTCTCAGAAGAGAGAGCACCAGAAAAGCATCAGGACCCAGTTGACTGAAAGTCTCCTGTCTCGGACTATTGTAGAGAATGAAGACATTGACTGTGCCATCTCAATATTGGACTAAGGAGTTGAGTGAAAAAGAGACATCTATAGCAATCCATAAAAACAGCAACCTTTTCATTCCAATGCTCAAAATCAACAGCTTGGAAAATGTGCGATTTAGTCACACATAGAGGACAGCAGCATAGATCTTCCTGACGAGATTCAGGCTGTATTTCAGCCCTTAGATGTAGCCATATTTATCTTGATCACATGACCACTTTATATATTGCTCAAAAAAATGTTAAAATGAAAAATCACTGTGAGCATGTACCTAAATACAAAGTAACATACATATATATTAAAATAACATATAAAAGATAAGTATATTGCTGTTAGTGTGTCGCCCAGCTCTCCTGGATGCTGGATAGCAGGGCCGGGACGACGGGTAGGCACTGATATTTGTTAGATATATGCTATTGCCTTTTTAGTGTGCACCTATGCTTACGTTTTTCAGAATTTTATTTTTGATGTGCACAAACTTCAGTATGTTTTGTAGTTCATTTGAGATTGGTAATCTCATTGGCTTGCTGCACACAGCTGCCCCTTTATAACCAGTGCAGGATGACCCAGTTGGTGGTTCCTACCATCCTGAAATTTCAGTCTGGATTGGGCGCCTAGTGAGGAAGTATATTTAGTGTGAGGACTCACCTGCTCTGGGATCCCCCTTTACTTTTTGGGAGGTGAGCTTAATACAATCTTTGATCAAATACTGTAAACTAAGAGTCCCAGGTTTTTCATATACCTTGAGGTTTTATTTAGTCTTTAGTGTGCCACTGATATTTGTTAGATATATGCTATTGCCTTTTTAGTGTGCACCTATGCTTACGTTTAGAGATGGGCGAATTGATTCTAACGAAGTGGAATTCGTTTAGAATTTCAGGAAAAAATTCGGTTCGGAACGAAGTCGAACTTTGGGGTAAATTCGGTGTAAAGAAGTGTGCTTTTGATTGATAAAATGGCTGCGAGCACATGGCGCTACATGGGGCAAAGCACTTGGGAGGAAGAAAGGGCATAGCCCGCATGACATGTGCAGAGATGAAGCCAATCAGAGACCGGCGGGATTCTGTGACGTCACCGCACTATATAAAATCCGGGCGCGACGCTGGGAGCTCAACATCCTCTCACTGTACTGATAGGGAAGGTGCTGCTGCGGTGATTGCGCTTTCTGAAGAAACTGATTTTTTATACAGCGAATTTCTGTGGGGCGTCTCAGCTTGTCTCAGAGACTGTTCTCTGAATGTTCTATTTCTG
>JAODAL010065495.1:0-18205 GCA_025379985.1 Phyllomedusa bahiana | reverse complement strand
CCCTTCCAAAAACTTTACATCCCCAAGCAATTCTAATGTAGGTTCAGATTCTAGATGCAAAAATACATACAAATTAGTATTACAACCCAGATGAAAAAATGACTGTTACCATTCATAAAAACAACAATAAGAAAATGTTTTTTTTACGGGGCCTACATTTTTCCTCAAGCTTTACAATACAAAGGATCTACTGCAGATAAAATAAGAGATTACAAGTAAAAAATTTTAAAACAAGTCCAAAAAAAGACATAAGGGCCCCTGCTGCCAAAGTTTAAAAAAGGTTTCCATCCAATTTGAAAGAATATCCTTTTTTTCATGCGAAAATGTAATTTCGCTTTTGGAACTACACCTATTTTTTTTTTTTAACTTTCAATTTTTTTTAAATTTTTCCGTTGACCTTTTTGGTTTATACAAAAACAAAAACAACATGCATAGATCAAAAAAGAAAAAAACAAAACCCTAAAACCATAAACAAAAATAAAAACATTCATAGGAAAATAAAAAAAAATTTAAAAAATAGTAAAAATTTTTTTCAGACCTTAACACCCTACATGCAAATACTTTTAACTCCATTATCAGGTCCCCAAAGACCGGAATTACCTGCAACTATTGCCACGTCCCAAACCCCCCAAACCCATGGATTTTTGGCCAAAATTACAGCCCTTTTCCCCTTTCTCAATAAAAACATTAAAATTTTTTTCCAAAAATATGGCCAATAGATTTAAAACAATATACTTCCCCACCAATAAAACCCTATCGGGTGGGATTCTTTAAAGGCCGACAAACTGGGGATGGGCCCAAAGGGAACATTGTATTTTTGCACTTTGTTTCTAAACAACGTTCCCTACAATGCTTTACCCTTGATGGAAAAAGCGTTTGATAGGTTTAACGGGACTTTTTAAAGGGGAAGTGCTTTTAAAAAATTCGGATTTAGGGGCAACTTCTCAAAGCAATCTTTCATTATACACACCCACCATCACTAATGTCTACTCATGGGCTTCCTCCTAAACCCTTTTGGGCATTTCTAATGGTACAAGGCAATTGCCCATTTTCCCCTTACTACCCCTTTGTGTCCCACCCTTAGCCTCAATCCGCAACTCAAAATTAATTGAGGGATAATTTGTTGGCGCAACGAACACAAGATTACCTTTTATGTAATACATTCTAATTGTACCAAAATCCGAGCTGGGGCTTTCCGGCCCTACTTGACATTCTATCCAATACCCTCTGTCTCCTACTAAAGCTTAACATGACAAACTACATTTCCTACCCAGTCTCCCCCCACAAACACAAACACAATTTTGGCCTCATACAACTTTATTTTCTAAAACCACTCACCTCGTATCGGGGTTAACTTTTCAAAAATCACCAAAACCATTGGGACATTAATTTAATAACACCATATCAATATCTCAAAAGAAATCGAACACTTCAACACTCCCGCTTTCGTGGATGGCAAGAATAAATGGGTCAAAATGCTTTTTTTTCCTAAAATTTTTACTTAACCCAAAACCCGTACCCTTCTTTTTCCCTCCCCTCCTGTTGAAAAAGCTTCAGCCCTTACTCTTCAAACTTCAAGGGAATATAAAACCCAAATAAAAACCCACCTTCTCCCCCCCCTCCGACACGGTGGCCTGTCAGTCCCTAACCTATCGCTATATAATATTACCGCTGTTTTAGAACCTCTCTCTCTCTTATGGAATGCCCCAGAAACCCACCACTGGCAACCCTTAAAAAAATTAAAACGTTCACCCCGGGTTCCTTAAGGAATTCCCTGACGGCGATAATATGGGGGTCCAGTCTGCCGTATTCCGACCTCCCATCTCTGACGCAGATAATCCCAGTTTGGTGCAAATATGTTACTCAGCATAAGTTAGTTCACATCTTGAAGGACACACAACCAATATCCATTCTGACTGCTAAATCCCACCTTCCACTCCACTCATGGCTTAACAGGCGGATCTCCACTATTGGTGATCCTATAATGGGAAAATTTCTAAAATCCTTTGAGACCCCTTTGAGAACAATTTGATTTACCACATAATCAATTTTTTTTTTATCTCCAAAAAAAGACAATAAAATAAAGTGGGGTTTTTCCCAGAGAACCGTCATCTCAAACTAACTCCAAACTTCTTTTTTCAAAAAAAAGGTTATAAAAGAGGCTTTCCCTTAAAAGCCACTTTATACAAAGATTTTGCACAAACCTGCCTACGCCATTAAGTGGGAAATAGATATTGCTAAAACCTTTTCCTACGAGGAATGGATGGCAGCCTTGGGTATACCTCAGAAACACTCGGAATTAAATCAATCATCTAGAGATGATGAGGAAAATACATCTATGTTGGTATTTGATGCCAAGTAGACTGACTCACATATTTCCCAAGCACCCTGACAATAGTTGGAGACTCTGTGGCTCCCGAGGCTCGCTAGTCCATATGTGGTGGGAATGCCCCTTAGTGACCAAACAATGGAAACAAGTTGAAATGCTATTATCTGAACTTTTCCAGAATCCTTTTCCCTCCTCTTTGTTTTGCCATCCAGCTTGTCCTATTGCAAGAGGATTGTGAAGACCACAGCAGTGTTTTTTATATTTTTCTTCATTAAATAAGATTTGGTTCAGGTGATCACCTCATCAGAAGCACATTCAGTAGAATGAGGTGGACTTTGGTTGGAATTCACCTGACACTGGAATGGAACGGCCATCAGACAGGTAGAGAGGCTGATTTTTAGAAAACTGTGCAGTGGTCTCTCCATTTAATCTTAAGCTTTATTGTCCAAATAACAGTGCTGAAAAACCCTTCCACCATACACAACAAGAACATAAACAGTTAGGGCCACATATATGAAAACTGTCCAGGTATAAAACTCACTTTGTTGCCCATAGCAACCAATCAGAACGCCCCTCTCATTTTTCCAGAGCAGTATATGGAATGAGAGGGGCGCCCTGATTGGTTGCTATGGGTAGCAAAGTAAGTTTTAAACCTGGACAGTTTTCATACATGTGGCCCTTAGTTTCCATGGATTATGCAGCAGCCAGATTATAGATCACACAGGGGGCTGGGATTCAGCCCCAGGAAAAGGGCGTAACTGAAACTGGAGGCAGGGGAGGGAATAATCTCCTTCAGGTCTTATTGTCTTACCTGATTTGGTTGTGGAGTCATAGGATGAAGGAGATTATTCCCTCCCCTTCCTCCATTAGTAATCACACTATTGGCTTATTATGGTTTTAAATGTTTTAGTCTCTCATTTTTTTTCCGTGCCATGAATAAGGACCTGAAGTCTGAAACGCGTTGGTTTATGGTGTTCACATATCGCCATGTTTCTTCCTTTTTACTCCATATGGAATAAAAATTATAACTTTTTCTCTTTTCTACCCGCCTATGGACATGCTGGATTATCTTTTACGTTGAACTATAACAAGATCATACATGCCCATATAGTTCTCAAATAAAACCACTATATGCTGTCTATCACATTGCACAACAGTGATACCACTGTGCACTATCCACATAGCTGTGTCATACAGTTTTCAAATAATATTGCCCAACTTAACACCAAGCCAAAGGTGGAGGACTGAGAGATGTGCAAAGCAGACAGGGCAGGTACTTTATCATTTTTAAATTTTTTTTTTACTTGTAATTTTAAACTCCTTAAGGTACTTGACCACTCGTGGGTGTGAATGCTTGTACACTATTCTGCAACACTGATGTATAGCAGAATAGTGAGCTATTACAGCTTTCCTATTATATCCTGCTTTACATTACTGCCTGTAATAGAGGCAGTAAAATGGCAGGCCTGGAAGCCTTCATTATGTTGGCAGAGGAGCAAGAGTGGGGATGCCACTGGGATGTGGGTAGGGGTGCCCCCGTGTATAACTGCTAAGATGTCACAGCTGCATTAATAGCAGCATCTAAGTAGTCAAACATTCAGGATTGGAGCTATATGAAGGCTGGTGCCAGTTACAGCTAAGAGCTGACACCACCAATTTCCCAGAAAAGACTATTGTACATTGAATATGCTGTATCC
Source organism: Phyllomedusa bahiana (assembly GCA_025379985.1). Lineage (NCBI taxonomy): Eukaryota > Metazoa > Chordata > Amphibia > Anura > Hylidae > Phyllomedusa > Phyllomedusa bahiana. The sequence continues at coordinate 14,179 of JAODAL010065495.1, read as the reverse complement.
TGCGGCCATTGTAACTTGAGGAACCACTGTTCAGTTTTGGGTGTGAAAATTTATCAGAAGTTGTAACATATTTACTTAAATCTCAGCTTATTCTGTTTTAGGGAGTCCAGTGGGCGGTTTCCAATGGGAGCCTTCTATGTATGAGTGTGCCTGCAGAGGTCAATCACTTCTAAGACTGCCCAGTGGACTCCTTAACCCAGAATAAGCAAACATTTAAATTAGTAGATTACATATTCTACTGAACATCTTCCCACAAAACTATGGGCCACATGTATGAAACGATTTTGGTCTAAAACTCACTTTTTTCCCCATAGAAACCTATGGGGAAAAAAGTGAGTTTTAGACCAAAATCGTTTCATACATGTGGCCCTATATATCAATCTGTTCAGCTCCTCCTGCTCTATTAAATGCTACCACCAGACAAGATAGTATATTCAGTATCAGGGCAGGGACAATGGGTAGGCAAATATAGGCGGCTGCCTAGGGTGTCCTAACAAGCATCCAAGCACCCAAGGTGACGTTTCGGAGGGAACTCCTCCTTCCTCAAGACCGGTGCACATTGGAACAGACCTCCCACTACTGCCTAGGGTGCCACCTCATCCCAAGCAGAAAAGGAGGCGCAAGAAAGTATGGAGGGGCTGAATTTTCCACTTGGGTAGGCGCTATATGCTCTGTTGGCCTACGGCACCAGAATACCTTGCCCCTGTCCTAGTCAGTATGACAGGTGCCCTTTAAAGTGCATGAAGCATCTAAGAATGTGTAAATAGGTGAGCGGTGGTCATCCAACAGAAGACATTGAGCCAAAAATGCCATAAATGAGAGCATCCTTTATATTTTTTTCCATTTCAATGGCCACACAATCCATCGCTGTGTTAAAGAGATCAGGAAAACATTAACCCGGCGCCCGATTCCAGAACAAAAAAACTTCCTCTCGATGCAAGAGGATGGAATTATAAAAAAGTGATTTATTCTAATGAAATATTTCAATGACAAAGGAGTGATGGACCTTTCCACTTAAAAACACTTAATATATGACGCGTTTCGCGCTGCACTCAGCACTTCCTCAGATACAAGTGTTATCTCAAATCCATTGCTATGTTCATATCAAGCGCATTTCAAGCAGTAATTCAGAAACTCCTACGTCTTGACATAGACTTGAAGAAATAAAATAAAAACCTCGAACAATCTTTCGGAACGGACATCCCTTCAGTTGCTAAACAAGAAGTATAATTACAAATCTGCATTGCAGATTTATTTCCTTTTCACCAGATTTAATTGAATGTAATACAGAACATGTCTGTGAATATGTAGCTCCGAAATTAACAGGACAAAATAATGGTTTTCCCCTCTTCTCATCGTAGAAAGGTGTCATCTAAGTGATTTTTAGTTTATTGTGCGGAGGGGAGTATGCTCGAATGAATTCTCTTTATTCTTCTTACTGGACTGAAGTAATAGCATACAGGCAGAGCAACTCTCCAGAGCCTCTCAGGCATTGATATGGTCAATGGTCCATTCAAAAAAATACTCACCAAGGTCTCAAAGTGGAAGTTTGCTTTAATTGGTTGAAAATTAAAAAAACATTCATACCAAACAAAATTGTAACCTTTGACATTGAGTGTCAGCTCAGCCTGACACCAAACTTGTCTTTGATTGCTGGAATCCTTCCCCCCATTTAAATGGAGGCTCTCGAGGGACTTGGTAGAGCCTGGGTTGGAGAGGCAGGTGGCACTGCTATGATTGGGTCAATACTCAATGCATTGCAAGGCTTAGCTATGACTTGATGGGATTCCTCAATTTACTGATACTTCTTTATAGTTTGCTCTAGACAGATCCTTATAGAAATAATTACAATTGTTATCATATCATTACTTTTGTAAGTGAAATATAACAATTTTACATAGACAGAAATATTGTAAAGGAACATTAAACATAATAGTAAGTTGCAGTCCAAGAAAAATTAACATAAATAATTATACATGTTAATCAAAGCTTAACTATTGTGGGGGCAAGTGGTGGCCTTCCCACCAAAAAACAACCTGATTGGTGAAGGCTCACCATCCACTGAATACTTTGTTCTTACGCTTAAAGGCTATGACTGCCCGACAGGGGAGCAGAAGAAACCCCCAGTGGGACCCTGGGCATAGTGGGCCCCTGTACAGGGCAGGGCTGACTCTGTTATTCAGGGAGGAAGGCACAGAAAGAGAGGCAGAGTGCAAGATTCATGTTCAGTCATATACAGGACCATTAGGGTGGGTCCCAAGAATCAACTCCACTGGTGGACCTCAAAAATAAACTCTACTGATGGGCCCATAGAGTCAACTCCACTGATGGGCCACAAGAATCAACTCCACTGGTGGGTCCCAAGAATCAACTCCACTGGTGGGCCACAAGAATCAACTACACTGGTGGGCCCCAAGAATCAAATCCACTGGTGGGCCCAAGAATTATCTACACTGGTGGGCCCCAAGAATCAGTTCCACTGGTGGATCACAAGAATCAACTCCAGTTGTCACCCCCAATAATCAAATCCACTGATGGGTCCCAGGAATTAACCCTAGTGGTGGGCCCCAAGAATCAATTTCACTGGTGGATCACAAGAATCAACTCCAGTTGTCGCCCCCAATAATCAACTCCACTGGTGGGCCCCAAGAATCAACTCCACTGGTGGGCCCCAAGAATCAACTCCACTGGTGGGCCCCAAGAATCAACTCCACTGGTGGGCCCCAAGAATCAACTCCACTGGTGGACCACAAGAATCAACTACACTGGTGGGCCCCAAGAATCAGTTCCACTGGTGGATCACAATAATCACCTCCCTTTGTCGCCCACAATCAACTCCACTGTGGGTCCCAAGAATCAACTCCACTGGTGGGCCCCAAGAATCAACTCCACTGGTGGGCCACAAGAATCAACTACACTGGTGGGCCCCAAGAATCAGTTCCACTGGTGGATCACAAGAATCAACTTCAGTTGTCACCCCCAATAATCAAATCCACTGATGGGTCCCAGGACTTAACCCTAGTGGTGGGCCCCAAGAATCAATTCCACTGGTGGATCACAAGAATCAACTCCACTGATGGGTCTCAGGAATTAACCCTAGTGGTGGGCCAAATAATCAATTCCACTGGTGGGCCAAAAGAATCAACTCCGCTGATGGGTCTCAGGAATTAACTCTAGTAGTGGGTCACAAGAATCAACACCAGTTGTCGTCCCCAAGAATCAACTCCACTGATGAGTCCCAGGAATTAACCCTAGTGGTGGGCCCTAAGAATCAACTCCACTGGTAGACCACAAGAATCAACTACACTGATGGGTCCCAGGAATTAACCCTAGTGGTGTATCTATGGAATTAACTCCATTGGTAGGCCCCAAGAAACAACTCTAGTGGGGGCCCAAGGAATCAACTTCACTGGTAGGCCCCAGACACTCCAGTCCAACACTGTTCGCACCATGTGCAATGATGGGATATCAGTAGTATAGCCATTAATGTGTGATAGCTGTGGGTGCACTCGGTTGTACTCAGAACTCCCATTAAAATTAGTGGGAGATTTCTGACCACATCTCTCTGTTCAGTTGTAGTCCAAGAAAAATGAACAACAATTCTTATGCATGTTACTGAAAGCCTAACTATGGTGGGGGCAAGTGGTGGTCCCTTCATAACATAATCTGATTGGTGCGAGTTCTCCATGGATGCAGCATCTTCTGAATCCTTTGTCCTCACCCTTAAAGGGGGCTTCCTACCATAAACATTAATGACGTATCAATAGGATATACCATCAATGCATGACAGGTGTGGGCACGCGCAGCTGTATTTGGACCTCCCATTCAAATCAGAGGGAGAGTTCTGACCATCTCTTCGTCTTGAACGAGGAGGTTTCAGGACTTGTTCTCAAGATAGGTGCTGGGTCTCACAGGGGGGGACCCACACCTATCACACATCGATGGCATAGCCTATTGATATGCCATCAATGTCTGTGGTGGGAATAGCCCTTTAAGCCCATGAAGACGGTATGAATTTTACCTCGAGGTACCCCTCTCATCATAAACACTAAGAAAATACCAGTTGATGGCAACTACACCTCAGAAACTGATATGTAAAGTTTGATGTGAAGCCAAAGATCAGCAGCAGAACCAGGACGCAGACAACAGAGATGATCATACAAAAAGCTGATAGCTGGAATTGGAAGTCATAGTCACAACCAGAAATGTGGAAGCAAGAACCAGAGATAGGGCAAAGGATTAAACAGGGACGATTCCACTACCAGGTGGGAGTTGTGACTGTCCGGGTGGTGGCTCCTTCAGTGAAAGACAATGATGCAACAACATGAACCTGCTGTTCAGCTGCTCATCCTTAAAAGGGTTGTCTCACTACAAGGATTGCCGCTTTTTATGTTATTGCTTTTTATGTTAAAGATCTTGCAAAAACAAGTCACTTTCCAATAAGTGTCCATTAACAGTGTCCTACCTATTCATAGATATCCCCTCTTGTATGGGCTGCATCAGCTCCTCAGGTCGCTATAACTACAGACTGTTTGATATCTCCTGATAGGCTGCCAGCACTGGTTGCTATAGCTACAGACCTGTACAATCTCTCCGGATAGGCTGCCAGCGCTGGTCACTATAACTACAGACCTGTTTGATCTCTCCTGATAGGCTGCTTGCACTGGTCGATATATACTACAGACCTGTTTGATCTATCCTGATAGGTTGCCAGCACTGGTCGCTATAACTACAGACCTGTTCTGTCTCTCCTGATAGGCTGGCAGAGCTGGTCACTATAGCTACAGACCTGTTTTATTCCTCCTGATAGGCTGTCAGCACTGGTCGCTATAGCTACAAACATGTTCAATCTCTCCTGATAGGCTGCCAGTGCTGGTCACTATAGCTACAGACCTGTTCGATCTCTCCTGATAAGCTGCCACCACTGGGAACTGTAGATTCAGGCCTGTTCGATCTCTCCTGATAGGCAGCCAGCGCTGGTCGATATAGCTACAGACTGTTTTATCTCTCCTGATAGGCTGCCAGCACTGGTTGCTATAGCTACAGACCTGTTCAATCTCTCCTGATAGGCTGCCAGCGCTGGTCACTATAACTACAGACCTGTTTGATCCCCCTTTAAATAGGGCTCCCTAGCACGGTCGATATATACTACAGACCTGTTTGATCTATCCTGATAGGCTGCCAGCACTGGTTGCTATAGCTACAGACCTGGCTTCTACTGCAGCCTAGTAGAAGCCAGTAAACACGCCCCCGAATTCAGAAAGAAACCAAGAAAACAGGACTGAGGTAAGATGAATCAGTGTAGTGAGACAACCCCTTTAAGTGAAAGCAAGTGGGATCTGATCTAGGGTCTAATAAATGTAGTGATCTGGTCTGGGGTCTGGAGATTGATTATTTAAGGGACATAATCTGGGGTTTAAATTATTCAGATCTCTTATCTGGTGTCTGATTAATTTAGTTGTTCTGGTCTAGGATCTGAATTTATTAAAAAGTGTTATTAATTGAGAGGGTCTACTGAGGGGTCTCATTTAGGGACGTGATCTAAATTTAATTACGATTTTGGGCTAGAGTCTGAATAAATTCATGAGTCTGGTCTGTAGTCTGAATACATCATGGTATACTGGACTGGATCTGATTATTATTAGGGTCTGGTCTAGGGTCTGACTAAATTTATGGGTCTGGTCTGGAGTCTGAATAAATTTAGGGGTCTGGTTTAGGAGTACTGGTGAAGAAAAATAGTTGCACTTCCATAGGTGCAATGTCCATATGACTGACAGCCCTTTCTTCTCCGGAAGCTGCAGACTGGTCACTATAAAGATGTTTACCTTGAAGCCACACTGGTGCATAAGCTAAAAAAATGTTCAATTTGATAAGACTGCATGATCGGTAATACTAACTACAGACCTGTTCGATCTTCTGATAGTGCCACCATTGGGTAACTGTAGATTCGGCCTTTTCGATCTCTCCATGTTCCGTGGAATAGTAAACGTTATCTTCCTTAGGCGCCACACTGTTCTACTACAACTGTTCAATCTTCATGATAGGGTGCCACCTCATTTTCTGTTTGATCTCTCCTGATAGGCTGCTTTCTTGGTTCGACCATACTACAGGACCGTTGATTTTCTTAGGCTGCAGCACTGTTGCTATAGCTTACAACCTGGTTTAGCGAGCTGAAAACTAAACTAGGGCGCCGAATCAGAAAAAACTGAGACAGGACTGAGTGAAATGAATCAGTGTATGAGCTAACCCCTTTATAAATCATATCTTGATCTAGGGTCTAATAAATGTAGGTTGGTCCTGGGGTCTGAGATTGAATTTAAGGGTCTATCTGGGTTTAAATTATCAGATTTTAATGGTGTCTGTTAATTAGTGTCTAGGTCTAGGCGAATTTATAAAAAGTGTTTAATTGATAGGGTCTCTGACTGGGGCTCCATTTTGGGATGATCTAAAATTTATTTAGGATTTGGGCTAAGGTTTGAATACATTTATGATCTGGTTGAGCGAAACATGTGGTCATGGTCTGGCAGTCTGAATATTATGGGGTCAGCTAGGTTGACAAATCTTGGATGGTCTGGAAAATAAATTTCAGGCATGAGAGCTGAAAAAATAAACAGGTGCACTACCAAAAATAAAAAGTTTTAATTCTGAAAAACTTTAATATTCCTAAAACAAATAAAAACTTCAAGTATATTAATCCATATTAGTACATATTATAACATAGATTCTAGTAGTAGACGTTTCGATCGGATTAAGATCTTTTTCAATAGAATCTCCATTCTTTTTAGTTATCACTCATTTTCCAATGGTCTATCTTTAACGGACCGTCGCATGTGTCCGTGAAAGTAAAGTCAGCTTCCTTAGGGTCCCGACCACCTCTCTCTGCTCTAGCAGCCCTGGCCAAGATGGTGACATCCCTTTCTGCTGTATTTTATCAGCAGAACAGGAGCTTGTTTATCTTTCTTTCTGACAAAATTTAACCCTTTAGAGCTCTGCAGTCTTTTGCTCTAGTGTTAAAACCCTTCCTTCACCAATGTCCTTCTAACAGGCTCAGCTAGGAATAGCAGAGCTGAAACGTCAGAACAGCCCACAGCCTGAACAATAAGTGTGAGCCTTAAGCTGTACAACCACCCATAGCCTGAACAGGAAGTAGGAGCATAAAGCGGTAGACTCGCCCACAGCCTGAACAGGAAGTGGGAGCCTGAAACTGTAGACTTGCCAACAGACTTTGAGTAAGGGTGGGTTTCCAGCTGTAAACTACTGGCTATATCTTTGTGAGGATGCTGTCCTTTTTAACTATTTTCAATAAAGCCATTGGATCTTAAGGCCTGGATCTTTTCGTCTTTTTTGCTGTATTATTCTCCAGTTTTTCCATGAGACTTGCCCACAGCCTGAACAGGAAGTGGGATCCTGAAGCTGTAGAACCACCCATAGCCTGAACAGGAAGTGGGAGCCTGAAGCGGTAGATCCACCCATAGTCTGAACAGGAAGTGGGAGCCTGAAGCTGTAGACTCACCCACAGCTTAAACAGGAAGTGGGAAACTGAAGCTGTAGAACCACCCATAGACTGAACAGGAAGTAGGAGCCCACAGCTGTAGACTCGCCCACAGCCTTAAGAGTTAGTAGGATCCTGAAGCTGAAGAACCATCAATAGCCTGAACAGGAAGTAGGAGCCTGAAGCTGTAGAACCACCCATAGTCTGAACAGGAAGACTCACCCACAGCCTTAACAGGAAGTGAGAACCTGAAACTGTAGAACCACCCATAGTCTGAACAGAAAGTGGGAGCCTGAATGAAGCAGGGTGGGAAGTGCAGGCTCCATGAGACAGCCAGATAAGAAAACCTCTTTAAGAATAAACCTACAGAACCTAACTTGTTTATAACCCGGGGATTTTCTGTATATTTTGGAAGTTATAAAACTGCATGTGCTCATGTGCTATCGATGTAGCAGAGCTGATCTTGTCCTTTAGTTCCCTTGCACAATACCTTGATAACATGAGTTAAAATAAGGCAGAAATATCTTACTCAGCTCCGGTAGAAAAGGAATAGTGTGCAATTTACAAATACTTAATGGACTGATAAAGAATAATATCTATTGCTATCAAAACAGGTAAAACCTATTGGAATTCTAAGCAGGTGAATTGTACCTTTCAGTTATAATAGGTGTCATCATGAGTCATATGAACAGAGAATAGAACAGGAAATATTCTCCGGTTTATGGAAATTCACTGGTGACTGTATCATAATATTCCCACCAAGCAGCCGGGAAGCAATGTTAATCTTTTAATGCCATCAATTCACGACATGATACAAATAGCACTATACTCAAATGTGGCGACGCAACCATACAGATGTCACACTACCAAAAAAAAAAAAATCCGGATCACCCTATTCACCTTGGCTACAGATATATACATGGCACCTGCTGATAAGTGCAATCTTTATGCTAACATATCTTATGCCTAAAGGGCACGCACAGACTTACCCCTCCAGTCAATTATTGAGAGTCAAAAGACTTGTGAGTAATGAAACCGAATGTGATTTCCCTGTACAAGTGAAGACAACCATGTTGGAAGAATAGTTTCATTCAAAGGTTAGAGAATAATACAGAACATCTTCCCGATGAATCCGCGTCTTATATGCTCTGCTGGTGCCGCTATTATGGACAACACTGACCGTAGGACACTCAGAAACCAGCTCTGCATTCAGATTTCACTAGACGTTACTTTAACCATTGACAGGTGTAGCTCTATTTTGGTGGACCGTTGTCTTAAAGGGGTTTTGCCACGAAGTAAAATTGATTTGGGAAGCTTACAAATGAAATAACAAACATTTTCACCATTCATTATTATTACAAATTCTGCACCGTTTTTGTTCTAGCTGCTCCTTTAGTGATCCATTGTTTACAGTTCATCTCCAGGGGATACGACCAGGGCTGAGAGCTCCTCACTCCTGGTCGCACATGCTCAGACATCACTTCTCCTATCAGGCAGCTACTGAGTGTTCAAACCCCAGGTGCTGTCATTCTACTCCCGTCCTCTGTTCTCCTTAGTAATTAGTCAAACAGTGCAAATAAATAAAAAAGAAACCTCAATGAGGTCTGTGCATTGATCAAAAGAAAAAAAAAAAAATAAAACACAGGTTTGGTTACTGCAGGGATTTGAACCTAGGACCCTTGTGCCTGGAGGCAAAAACTTTACCTCTCAGCTACTCACAGCTTTGTACATAAACAGACCTTTCTTTGACTACAGAGAGGAAAGGCCTGGTGATGTCATCCTGCTGGGTCACATGATATGCAATTCAAACAAATCACACACGCCCCCTTCTGAGCACACAGAGCTGAAGAGCTGGATGCAGGAGGTATGAAAAGAGATTGTGGCAAAACCCCTTTAAGTTCATTGATCAATGCCAGGCAGCTGCTGCTAAGGAAATAAAATCCTGGGCTGCATTAAAAGAGGCAGAAATGCTCAAGACAGGAACAGAGTTTTTCCTCTATACAAATCATTAGTGAGGCTACATATGGAATACTGTATACAGATTTGGGAACCAGTGTATAAGTAGGACACAGCTAAACTGGAAAGGGGGCAGAGGAGACGACCAAGCTGGTAAAGGTACTGGGTGGATTGCAGAACTATGTCAGGTTATCAAAGGATAGGGGAAAGGAGAGTACACTGATCTCTACATGATGTTTTTACACCTAGGCCTGTGACAACAACAAGGAGGCGTCCTCTATGTCTAGAGGAAAGAAGGCTTCACCATCATCACAGGCGAGGATTCTTTACTGTAAGAGCAGTGACACTATGGAACTCGCTACCACAAGAGGTTGTGATGGGGAAGTCATTGACCAAGTTCAAGATGCCTTCTCTGATGAATATAATATCACAGGTTATGAGGACTCGATTCTGGAGATGGGATATTGATCCAGAGATTTATTCTAATGCCGGATTTGGAGTCAGGAAGGATTTTATCCTCTTGTATTGAACAATTGGCATCTGTCTCATAGGGGGTTTTGCCTTCCTCTGGATCAACACTGTAGGGTTGTAGGTTGGAATTGATGGGCATGTGTCTTTTCCAACCTTATAACATGTGTTACTATCACAGAGCACCCCTTATGTGTCTTTAACAATCCGTCAGTGAAATCATCACTCAAATGGTAACAAAAAATATATATATTTTTTTTAAATTTCTTTCCGCTGGACTTGTAAAATAATTCCCTGCCTGATTTTTTTTTCACTATTGCAATGCTGCGATTTTTCAATTTTTATATAGATAAATGGATCGATAGAGAGAAAGACTGGTAGATGGATTGATAGGTTAGAGATAGATAGATAGTAAGACAGATGTAGAGGTAAATAGATAGGTTGAAAGATAGAGAAATAGATAAATGAATATAAATGAGATAGGTAGGTAGATAAATAGATATTAGATAGGTAGATAGATAGATATGAGATAGATAGATAGATAGATAGAAAGTAATTAGATAGAGGGATATGAGATATATAGGAAGAAAGATAGACTAAAAGACAGACAGATAGATAGATAGATAGATAGATATAGATATATAGATATGAGATAGACAGAGAGACAGAATTACAGAGAAAGACAGATAGATAGCTAGATAAATCAATAGATAGAAATATGGACAGAAAGATAGATAGATATGAGATAGATAGATAGATAGATAGATAGATAGATAGATGATAGGTAAATAGATAGATAGACAGACAGATGATAGTTAAATAGATAGATAATAGCTAAGTAGATAGATATTAGATAGATAGATAGATAGATAGATAGATAGATAGATAGATATGAGATAGATAGATAAATAGATAGATGATAGGTAAATAGGTAGATAGACAGATAATAGTTAAATAGATAGATAATAGCTAAATAGATAGATATTAGATAGATAGATAGACAGATATGAGATAGATAGATAGATAGATAGATAGATAGATATGAGATAGATAGATCAATAGATAGAAAGATGGACATAAAGATAGATAGATGAAAGGTAAATAGATAGATAGATAGATAATAGCTATATAGATAGATATTAGATAGATAGATAGATAGATAGATAGATAGATAGATAGACAGATATGAGATAGATAGACTAAACTTGAAAATAAGAGACTTAATAGTTATAACTGTACATGAATTTATATCCTGACAGATACAAATATTCTTCTTCTTTCCAGAATTAGGTTGTTTCCTTAACACAAGAATTTTTAGTAGAAGGGAAAAAAAAATCTAGACAGAAAGGAGCGGTGCATTTAATTCTGCGCTGGTATGAAGTAATAGAGTACTCCTGTATCTATTACAGATGTAAAGAGATCTAGACTTCTCCAGGTTCCCGCAGCACATTGAAGCCCTAACAAAGCTGGCCATAATAGACTCTTCCTGCCATTATCCATTCATCCAGTGTAATAAATGACTCGGCCACAGCATGCCATATACCACCCGGCCAAGATAACGGCTGAAAGGAGAAAATTAAATTTTGCTTTTGTTGAAACATTATGATTTATGTATTTGTAATATAAGCTGTGGTGGGCAATTGAAAAAAAAAAAAAGAGAGAGATGGTGGAATATACTTCAGGGTTACTGATTGTAGCACAGGCCACTTAAGCTCCTAACGACACTGCCGCCGCTGTTTTTATATTCTTTAACACAGAGAAATCTAAATTCACATTTACCTTAAATCACGTCGAGATGGATCAGTTCTCATTAAAAGAGTTTCAACCGCTTATCTTTAAAAAAAAAAAAAAAAAATGAAAAAAAAAATAAGCGTGCTATCTGTACATAAAAGAAAAAAAATTGAAAAATGTAGAAAAAAAATAAATAAAAAAGAAATGATAAATGTGGGTACAGGAACCTGAATGCCATTTGTACCGGTTTAATCCTTTTTTTTTCCAATGGGGGGGTGGAAGAGGGAGGTAAAATAAATTGCCTGTAAGGAGTGTTGGTAACATATTCTTCTAGATCGCTCATGACTACTATATCTAAATGAAGGAAAATAATTAAATTCTCTTACCTTACAAGGCGAGATACTGGAGCCCAATTGTCTCACCTTGTTATATGTAATATTTCAATGCTGTCTCTTAATGCTATAATAAGTAGTCACAGCTAAAATGCTGTAAGATAGAAATTAGTTTACTTATTCATCCTAAAGCCATATTTCATCTTCCTCATTGTCTGTGTAGTTGAATGTTGCTAGGCTTGTACGCTAATGCCCTGGAGCTGTATACATAGGGCTTCATGGATCAACTATCAACTAAAGAAGCATGGCGTGTCTGGTTTTACACAGGTTGTCACCCAGATGTAGTAGGGCTGGGTTAATCACAGGTGGCAGAGTTGAGTTTGGCATGGCTCAGTGGGATATCAATAGGTAGTTATGGCTTGGACTGCAGCTTAATCCATTGTATAATGCAGAACAAATGTGCTTAATTCAGCTCTACTTTATTGGCACATAGAAGGTAATTACTTGCCTAGTATGGGGCACTTGTGTGCAGTTTCCAAAATGCTATCCATTGCCACCATTGCTGGAGCATCACTGGACTGTGGCATGATGTAAGCCCTTAGAAACTTTTGCAGTAACCTAGGAGCAGTGTTGGAACAGTGGATTTGATTTTTGGGGCCACCATGGGGTCGATTCTTGAAGCCCATAAGTGGAGTTAGTTCTTGCTGCCCACTTTTGGAGTTGGTTGTTGTAGCCCACCAATGGAGTCTATTCTTGGGGCCTACCAGTGGAGTTGATTCTGGTGGCCCGCCAGTGGAGTTGGTTCTTAGTGCTCACCTATGGAGTTCATTATTGTGTTCCACCAATGGAGTTTATTCTTGGGGCCCACCAGGAGATTTGATCATTGGGGTCCACCACCAGAGTTGATTCTTGGCTCCCACTATTGGAGTTTATTCTTGGGGCCCAGCACTGGAGATGATTGTTGGGGGCCACCACTGGAGTTAATTCTTGGGGCCCAAGATTGGATTTGATTGTTGGGGGGGCACCACTGGAGATGATTCTTGGGGCTCACCAGTGGAGCTAATATTTTAAGGAGCAGTACTGGATTCTGGCATAAACCCAAAGCTACCGTAAGCCCAAAAGAACTTACATAGTAGCCTAGTTGAAGTGCTGGACTATGACTCCTTGGGAGCACCAGTAGAGTTGATTATTGGAGCTGACCAACAGAGTTGATTCTTAATGCCCACCATTGTGGTTGATTGCTGGAGGCCACCACTGGAGTTGATTATTGGAGCCCACCACTGGTGTGGATTCATGGGGCCCACTGGTGGAGTTAATATTTTCAGGAGCAGCACTGGGCTGTGGCATGACATAAGCTCTAAGCTGAAAAGAACTTATGCAGTAGGCTAGTAGCATTGGACTATGGCTTCTAGGACCCGCCAGTAGAGTTTATTATTAAAGCTTACTACTGGAGTTGATTCTTGGGGCCGGTTGATTCTTGGGGTTGGTTGTTGTGGCCAACCAATGGAATTTATTCTTGGGGCCTATGAGTTGAGTTGATTCTGGGGGCTTGCCAGTGCAGTTAGTTCTTGGTGCGTACCTATGGGGTTGATTATTGTGGCCCACCAATGGAATTTATTCTTGGGGCTCACCAGTGGAGTTGATTATTGGAGCCCACCACCATAGTTGATTCTTGGGGCCCACTAGCTGAGTTCATTCTTGGGGCCCAAAACTGGAGTTTATTTGTGGAGCCTACCATTGGAGTTGATTGTTGGTGACCAACACTGGAGATGATTCTTGGTGCCAGCAATGGAGTTAATATTTCAAGGAGCAGCACTGGACTCTGGCATGACATAAACCCAAAGCTATGGTAAGCCATAAAGAACTTACATAGTAGCCCAGTAGCACTGGAGTTGATTCTTGGGGCCCACCAGTATAGTTAATTTTTGGCCCTCTCTTCCCCCTGCTACTGTACATGACTGCACATACTGTACATGACTCTTGCACTCAGACCGTTGCCTTCTGCCTCTCTTTCTTTGCCTTTCTCCCTGAAAAGCAGCCTCAGGCCCACCATGTCCATGGGTCCACTATACAGTAGGTTTCCCCTGCTACTAGTTAAATGTAGCATTAGAATTAGACTTCAGTTTTTGATTCTACTTAATGGAGTCATCCAATGACAAAGACATTCTCTAAATAATATTTTCCCCATAGTCGTGTACTT
>JAODAL010065494.1:0-18205 GCA_025379985.1 Phyllomedusa bahiana | reverse complement strand
TGTTGAGTGGGCAACACGCTGGAATTACACCCTCCACATGCTCCAGCGATTGTGGCAGCAGCGCAATGCCATTACGCAGTACGAAGTGACACATGGCCTGACCAGCAGCGGTACGGACCTCGGGGTGTTGAACCACCGAGAGTGGAGGCAGGTGAAAGAGCTCTGCACCATCCTTGCCAGTTTTGAAGAAGCCACCAAAATGGTCAGTGCGGACAATGCCCTTGTCAGCATGAGCATTGTGGTGATCTTAGTTCTGGAACGATCGTTGGACACTCTGAAACAACAGGTCCCGCCAGCGACGGAGGAGGAGACGGACACAGATGCGGACACGGAGCCTTTCTCCCCGTCAAATCCACAAGGCCCGACAGTTTCACAATTTCATCGGTCTTCATTAGGCAGTGGTTCGGGGTCCAGAGCTAGTGCAAGGTGGCGCATCAGCTCTCAGGGTGCATCATCTCAGGCAAGTCAGGGCTGTGTTGAAGCTGTGCCGGAGGCAGCGGAGGAGGAGGAGGAGGAGGTATTCCTAGACCCCGATGTTACCGACGTCCCTGCCTTGGAAAGAGGTTGGCGCGAATTTGAGGCGGAGGAGGAAGATGAGGAAGATCAGTTTGCTAGTGCCCCTCGACCCAGAGGCTTGGGAAATCAAGGCTCCATCTCTCACATGAGTGTTTGGATGCTCCATTTCCTCCAACATGATCCTCGCATTAAGGCCATCAAAATGAACAACAGTTACTGGGTGGCCACCCTCCTGGATCCCCGGTACAAAACAAAACTCAGCACTTTCCTTCCACCCACCCAAATAGAGAGTAAAATGCAGGAAATGGAGACCTCTGTTGCGTCTGCTTCACGTTCCCCAAATGTCACGGTGGAACAACATCAGCGACGTGACAGCAGTAGAGTGCCAAGTAGGCGTAGCGGCAGCAGCAGGCAAGGTGGCGGAAGCCTAATGGGTGACCTCTGGCAATCTTTGTTTACCACCTCACCAACGCATGCAATGCAGGGCACACATCCAACACACAGAGATCAGCTTAAGATCATGGTGCACGACTATCTGCGTCTCAACACCGATGTTTTTGCATGTGTTCCGGACCCAATAGACTTCTGGGTATCCAAAATGGACGAATGGCCCGAGCTGGCTCATCACGCCATAGAGGTGTTGTCCTGCCCAGCAGCCAGCGTCATATCTGAGCGGACCTTCAGCACAGCTGGAGGAGTCATTACAGACAAACGGCTTTCCACAGATAATGTGGATCATTTGACTTTCATCAAGATGAATCAGGCATGGATCTCTGATGATGTTGTGGCCCCAATTGCCGAGGTCACGATTAGTTGCCGGTCTACTTCACATTCCTTTTCAAACAGAAATGGTCCTCTTGAAACTTTTTTTAAAAATGATCATTTCTTACTGCAATTTTTATTCTCTTTTTTCAACAGTTCATTTTGCTGGTTTTGCTGTGAGGAGACTGTAAAAGACAGCAAGGTTTCATGACAACACCGTATTCCATTTACTCACTTTATCTTAAGAAGTTTTCGCATTGTCAATGGTTTTGAGGTCATGTTGCTGTGAGATACAGCTATAATTATGGTCCTTTGGAACAGAAATGTGGCTTCTAAGTGGCATTTCTCCCTCACAATTTTTTATAGTGGCGGAGAAGTCATATTTATAATTGTATGGGGTCATGTTGCTGTGAGATTTACAGCAAATAATCATGGTCCTTTGTAACAGAAAGAGGCTTCTAAGTGTAGTGCGGCTTTTCTCCCTCACAATTTTTAACAGTGGCTGAGAAAGTCATTTGTTATAATTTTTTGGGTCATGGCTGCTTTGAAATGCAGCTAATACTACAGGTCCTATTATAAAAAAAATGTTGTTTCTAAAACAGTTACATTTGTCTTCCACAATTGACCAAAGTGGCTTCAAGGGTCATGCATTGTTTTTTTGTGGGCATTCTGGCTTTGAAAATGCAGCAATACTACAGGTCCTATTCGCAAAAAAAAATGTTGTTTCTAATTAGAATTTGTTCTTCACAATTGTTCCAAAATTGGCTCATGGGTCATGCTTTGAATTTTTTGGGCTTTTTGCTGTGACATGCAGCATATACTTACAGGTCCCTATTCTAAAAAATGTTGTTTCTAAACAGGACATTTGTTATTCACAATTGTCCATGTGGCTCAAGGGTCTTGCTTTGAATTTTTGGGGGCATTATTGCTGTGACATGCATGTATATACATGGTCCTAATTCTTACAAAATGTTGTTTTAACAGACATTTGTTCTTACAATTGTCAAGTGTGGCTAAAGGGTAGAGGTGCTGTCAGAAACTAGGAATAGGTAGGACACTGTTAATGGACATTATTGCAAAATGACTGTATTTGCAAGATCCTTTAACATAGCGATCAATCCCTGTAGTGAGACAACCATTTTAATACAATGAAAAAAGAGAAACAAAGACCTGGTGGGTTTCCATTCCTATTTTTAAATGTGTTTTCCTAGAATTTAAGTACTAACAAACTCTGCAATGTACCAAAAATAGCTGTTAAAAATAAAATTCCTCTGAATTGTACAAGGGAAGGTACAGGAAAAACTTTGACCAGAATGTAGGTTATTCAGCAGGACATGGGGAGGTATGGAGCACGGACAGAGAAAAAAGTTGACTGAGTCCCATTTTCCTCCAGCACGTTGAGTTAAAATGGAACAAAGAATGCCAGATAAAGGGCACCTGGGTGTAAACAGGAGCGTTAACCCAAGTATTTCCTAGTGAAGCCTCATTGGTCCACACTCATATGGAGGGACAAGCGCTACAGGTATTGACTGTGTACTGAGGAAGGCTGGAGTTTTCACATTCCGCTTCCAACTCTGCTTAAGCACGAACTCAGTTTCGTATGCATGCGGTCATTCTGGGCATTTTAACCTGCGTGGTTAATGATGACGCGACGCCAGCCTTGGCTCTCCACCGCTAAACCAGCTGTAAACTCCGGCCCTGGGTCATGCTGTGCCAGGACAGATTTTTGTCTATGTTCCACTGAGTGAAACTAATATTGGTGGTTGAACGACTTCTTCTTTCCGGCATCTTTTTTAATTATGTGGGGGGTCATGGCAGGTTTGTGCGGCTTCATGCTGGGGCACCAGGACAGGTATAGTCATGTCCTAGAGTGAAACTAAATTGGTGTTGAAAGAACTCCTTTCTTCCTCGGCACTTTTTAAATGTGGGGGTCATGCTGGGTTGGGGATCATGCATTGTGGCCCACGGACGGGATATTCATGTCCAGTTCAAGTAAAGATGATGGTTTAATTCAATATGCCTTCTCGGGCAACTTTTCAATTGTGGGTGATGCAGGTTAAGGGTCAGGCTGTGGTACAAGACAGGGATAGTGATTGGTCTGTGACTTTTTATCTGTGACTGTTAAAAGCTAAGTGTGTTGCCTAAGATGTAGACGTATTCCAATTTGACTGTTGTGGATGTTTATTTCGATTCTCAGCCTTGTTTGGGTGTAATAAATGAAGGTGTTGTTGCTCTCCCATAGACTTTCATGGTCATACGCTATAATCGACGCTCACTATCGAAAAACCTTATCGATAGCGGCTGGATATTCGACCTTATCATCGAACTCGATAGCCAACGCATCGCACTCAACAAATTAGTATATAATTATAACAAGTTTATCAGTGACTGGATTCTGGTGAACGGTCGTTGATCCAGGGATTTATTCTGACTGTTAGATTGGAGTCGGGAAGGAATTTTTCCAAAATGAAGACAATTGGCTTCTACCTCATGGAGTTTTTTGCCTTACTCTGTATCAACACTTTAGCACAACTAGGCTTAACTGGATGGATGTCTGTCTTTTTTCGGCCTTACAAACTATATAACTGTTCTAGCTCTGAATGGAAGCAAAATCAGAATAGCAATGCATTTGATAATGATCTTTATTTACCCTTGCCTATGTTGAGAATACTCCTTTTACCACTTGTTATAGTCCACAGTAAGAGTGTACACATAAGGTAACGAAAGGGCACATTTATTAATAGTGTCTAACGTTGCACTGTCCATCTTCAAAATGATCTAATAGTGTACAGATATATTTGATTGTATTGCACGGACTACAGTAATTTTGGCCCATTATAAGACACACTGAGAAGCACCAAAATTTTGTCCAGTACTTACTAGCACTTTATAAACTGTTGGTGTTTCTCAGCAGATTTGGCAAGAAAACATATTGAAAGATGAACATTACTCACAGACTCTTCAGTTTTTCAATGAACTATTCCAGCAAGCATGACAGCTTTATTTCAGCAATTTCTCACAAGTAAAGTTTTACAAGAGGTAGGAAACAGTACTACAAGTGAAATGTGATTTTTGTTCCTCAATAGCCATCAACCTCCACAGCATCCAGGGTCATAAGAACATGACCGACCGAGTGAAAATAAAAATGTTTCTAACTACAACAATTTAACAGAAAATTCAGATTCTGAAGATAAATAAACCCTTCAGAAAAATTACTTGGTGAGGTGATTGAGGTGATTGTTTTATATAGCAGTTTTATCAACTAAAGAACAATAAAAAGTGACAGTAAAAAGCAACTTGATGTATACTTTGATGCATAAAATGTTTGTTCAATGTGTTATGCACCAAAAATGGTGTTTCACTGTGTTCTTAAAAAAAATACACCATTTTGCTTGTGGTCACTATTGGACTGGGTTGCCAACGGACCCCCAGAAAATCTGATTCCTGGGTCCCACCAGTGGAGTTGATCTTTGCGGCCCATCAGTGGAGTTAATTCCTGGGGCCCATCCTATAGAATTTTTCTCGGCCTTTCCCTATGAAAGTGGCACACTATTGCCATGAGCCCACCTGGGGTTTCCCCTACTCTCTTGTGGGCCAGTCCAAACCTGCATATGGTGCAGGTTACAAGTCAATTCTTAGTGTGTAATTGTATGTTTTTTGCAGGTAAAGTACATTTTGATTGCAAAAAATACACACGTCACATGTATATTTGCTATATTTTTTTGGGCATAATTGCACTAGAAATGCATTTACAATGCAAAAAGTCATCAAATTAAAAATTGTGTGCAAAAATACACTAAAACTTGGATAAAGTATGCATATCTTTTTAAGATATGCATGTATATTTTTGAGTTCTTCATGCACAATTTTAACATGTGCTAATACTGGTTTCACATAGCACCTTTTGCTAATCCCTCACTGATATTCCATTTATGATCCACCTGATATAAGGGCAATCATTGGCTTGGCTTAGTACTACAGCACCAATAATGCAGATCCATCTGTCAGAAACTTTCATTACTCTACAAAAAAAAAAATACTATATCTAAATAGAGGTTGTTTGGAAACATGCTTTAGTGATGCTTTTATGAAGAAATGTTCCAAATATAATTGTGACATATACTACTCTAGCTGGTCCAAATCAGTACAATTGAACCAATGTAATAGAAAGGGTAAACCAAAACACAAAGAAACAATACTAAAAACTCTACATTACAGAATTCTGTCCCCTGTCCTGCCTGAAGATCCTGCCGATGCCTGTGGCCCTGGCAGGCATGACCTTCAGGTGGTGCAAAGGATTAAAGGGGTTGAATCACTACATTGATTCTTCTTACCTCAGCCCTGTTTTCTTGGTTTCATTTTTAATTCAGGGGTGTATTTATTGGCTCCTACGAGGCTGCAGTAGAAACCAGGTCTGTAGTTATAGCAATCAGTGCTGGCAGCCTAACAGGAGAGATCAAACAGGTCTTTAGCTATAGCGACCTCAAGAGCTGATGCTACTCATACAGAGGGGATATCTCAGAACAGGTAGGACACTGCTAATTGACATATATTGCAAAGTGACTTGGTTTTGCAAGATCTTTAACATAAAAAGCAATCCTTGTAGTGAGACAACCCCTTTAAGTTCAGGTCACACAACTATCATACTACAGACATTTTTACTAGCTTATAGCAGTTATTTGGCTTTATTTATCATGTGCCAGTTCTACTCAATATCTCTCAATCAATACAGTTTCTCATTCTCTCTTCCTTTTCTTCCTTATCGGGCCAAACCCCCATGATGACTTTTTCAGCACTTCCTTAACTTTTCTCCACATCTGTACACATTTCTGTACATAATGCCACAAATGGTAATAATAATCTCCCACACAGTAATAGTACTCTTACACAGTTTACTGCCCTATTTTGTAGATAGATGCAGCATCTCACAAAAGTGAGTACACCTCTCACATTTTTGTAATATTGTATATTTTTCACAAAATAACACTTTCATATAATAAAAAGTAGTCAGTGTACATTTTGTATAAGAGTTTAAATCTAAAGAAGATTGAAGAAGATTGCCAACACCCTGAAACTGAGTTGTCAGCATTATGGCCAAGACCATACTGTGGTTTAACAAGACAGGCCCCATCAGAAAAGGCCTTGCCATGGTTGACAAAAGAAGTTGAGGGCATGTGTTCAGCATCATATCCAAAGATTGTCTTTTCAAAATAGTGCTGCCAGCTTTGCTTCAGAGGTTAAAGGAGTAAGGGGTCAGCCTGTCAGTGCTCGACCATATGCTGCACACTGCATCAAATTGGTCTGCATGACTGTTGTTCCAGATGGAAGCCTTTTCGATAGATGAAGTACAAGAAAGCACGCAGTTTGCTGAAGACAAGCAGACTATGGGCATGGATTACTGGAAACACGACCTATGGTGTGATAAGACCAATATAAATGTATTTGGTTCAGATGGTGTAAAGTGTGTGTGGCGGCAACCAGGTGAGGAATACAAAGAAAAGTGTGTCTTGCCTACAAGCAGGTGGTGGTGGGAGAGTCATGGTTTGGGGCTGCATGAGTGCTGCCAGCTGTTGGAAGCTACAGTTCATTGAGGGAACCATGAATGCCAACATTTACTGTGAAATACTGAAGCAGAGCATGATCCCCTCCGTTTGGAAATTGGGCCACAGGGCAGTATTCCAACATGATAATGACCTCAAGGACACCTCCAAGACGACCATTGCCTTGCTATAGAAAATAAGGGTAAAGGTTCTGGACTGGCCAAGCATGGCTCCAGACCTAAACCCTACTGAGCATCTTCGGGACATCCTCAAGCGAAAGGTGGAGAAGCGCAAGGTCTCTAACATTCACCAGCTTTGTGATGTCATCACGGAGGAGTGGAAGAGGATTCCAATGGCTGCAACTTGTGAAGCTCTAGTAAACTGCATGCTCAAGAGATTTAAGGCAGTGCTGGAAAAAATGGTGGCCACACTAAATATTGACACTTCGGGCACAATTTGTCCATTTTCACTTACAGGTATAATCACTTTTGTTACCAGTGGTTTAGTCATTAATGGCTGTGTGTTGAAATATTTTGAGGGCACACCAAATATACACTGTTATCGAAGCTGTACACTGACTACTTTAAATTGTATCAAAGTGTCATATTTTCAGTGTTTTCCCATAGAAAATATAATACAATATATACAAATATGTGAATGATGTACTCACTTCTGAGAGTTACTTTATAAACCTTCATTTAATAGTTAACTAGGTATCCGACTGTAGAGGTATATGTTGCCACCTTACATAAAATATGTATGAGTTCATTGTCAGTAAAATCAGAGCTGCAGGCAATGTCAGGAATTTGGATTGGCTATTGGCTTCATCATCAGAGCTTTCTTATGAGGAAGCCAGTCAGCGTTCCCCTAGTCCTCTACAGCTAGTATACTTATAAAGTTACATCATTGGAGCTTTCGATGGGGAAGCCAATCAGCATCACTCTTGTCCTCAACAGCTCTTATACAGTTTCATCATTGGAGTTTTCTATGGGGTAGCTAATGAGCTTCTCTCTAGCCCTCTGCAGGTATTTTACAATTACATCATCAGAGCTTTTCTATGGGAAGCAAATCAATGTCCCTCTAGTTCTCTACAGCTCTTATACAGTTACATCATTAGAGATTTTCTATGAGGAAGCCAATGAGTATCTCTCTAGTCCTCTACAGATCTTATACTTATGCAGTTACATCATCTGAGCTTTCATGTGGGGAAACCAATCAACGTCCCTCTAGCCCTCTACAGCTCTTGTACAGTTACATCATAGGAGCTCTTCTATGGGAAAGCCAATCATTACTCCTCTTGTCCTCTACAGCTCTTATACAGTACATATGAGGAAGCCAGTCAGCATCCCTCAAGCCCTCTACAGTTCCTATACTGCTGGCAGTAACCTGTTGGCTGTCAATACTTCCACCAATCTCAGGCTGAGGAGAGGAAGGACATCCCTCTGTACATAGCATCTCTGCCCATCATCTCTGCCCATCAATAACTGTTGATGCATGAATATTTATTACATAAAATGAGCGTATTATGCACCAAGACATGCATCAAAAACTCACTTTCAGTTATTCTTTTTATGTGAATTTGTGCCAAAGTTTATGTTATAACTTACAGCTATTTTTGTTTTACTGACGTAGATTAAAAATCCTCACCGTGTAAAAGAAAAAGTGCCTATAATGCTTTCTTCCAGATAGTGCGACAGGAGTCAGAATGGGGATTAGTCTCATTGACTGTGCTCGTTCTGCACCCTAGACATAGCAAAATCCTGGTAAAGAATAAAGAAACAAAAGCAGCAAAAATCTAATGTTGTCCCTCGGATTTCATCTGCGTATTATGCAGTGTATTTTATTTTGCGTGAAAAAAGAAAACATTTATTCCCAGCCTTAAACAGATGTGCATGATGGATACCAAACTTTACAATTCATCACTAAAGGGCTTTAATGGTATTCAATTAACGGATGTTTCATTTTAGAATCCTGTGAGATATAATAATGTAGTCAAAAAAGGAGCTCAAATAAAGATCAACAAACCACTGCTAATGATGAGTAGCTTAAAGAAATTCTACCATAATAATAAAACTTAACTTTTAATAAAAGTATATTATAAAATCAGTATGAACATCAACATATAGACTGCTCCTCAGAAAATAATTATTACAAAGGTCATACAATATAAGAAAAGGGTCAAGTAATTGAACTTACCACATCTGCATTTCAAGATGGAGAAAAGGTGTGGTTTTCCAAAGAGTTCCAAACTGTGGCTTCTCACCGGGGTGTCCAAAAAGATCCCAAACGGTGTCTACTATTGGATTCAATATTTCTCTTTCATACCCTACAAGAGCCCTTAAAGAAAACTATTACTTAGTTCTTGCTCCACTGGGTTCCTTGGGTTTCCTGGCATTGGCATAACCTTATTTTGGATACTTTCTTTATATTTTGTTATTTATGTTTGTTTTTCTTGTCATCACTCTCAATTGGCTTTTTATTTTTTTTTTGTTCCTTGTATTTTTATTATTTTTTTTTTTTAATTAAATTGTAAATGCATTTTTTTACACTTTTTTTATTGGGCCTGCACTATTTGTGGCCCCTTTTTGGGATATTTTGTCTGCACTATTTGTGGACTGTATATATTTTATATATTTTATATATATTATATATATTTTATATTTTATATATATATTTATATTTTATATTTTATATTTTATAATAGATAGGATGGGAATAGATAGATAGATGGGATAGATGGGTTAGAAAATATATGTATAATCTATTTATATATATATATATTTTTTTTTTTGCGTTAAACTTTTAAAATTTGGATTAAGTTGTTAAAATTAGTTTTTTACAGCCCTTATGATATATTTCGCTCCCTTGCTTTTAAAAAATTTTTTTTTATTTTTCTTTTTTTCTGGTGGTGTGTTTTGTCTTTAATAAAAATTTGTGCTAATATTTTCATGAATTTTGGTTGTATGCCAATCTCTATGTCCGTTTTCTCTCGGGTTTTTCCCCTCTATATTTTTGTTTTTTTTGAACGGAATATTTTGTGGGCAGAAACCCTTTTCTTTTATTTTGGGGTGCGGGTCATTTTTCATTTCTGTGTTTTTTGTTTTTTTTAACATCACCTGATCCCTTTTCATGCTGTAGAAAAAAGGAGTAAAAGAGAATTTTTGCATCAGGTGATACAGTAGGATGCAGATTATCCCTACTGGATGTTTGTAAAATATACTTTGTGAATCTAGCCTTATAATATATGACACTGTATACTATATGACAGGCAGTCTATCAGATCCTGTATTCAGGTAGGGCCTAATGGGCTTTTTGTAATCAGCCCCCCACAAAATTTCAGGGTTTAAGCTATGTCTACACAGCACACAAAAATGATCGGATTTTTGGCAGTTTTAGTATTTTAAAACCGCTGAAAATCTGATCATTTATCAAGTGCATAGACTTTAATACAAAATTATGCCTGTGTCTACCGTTTGTTTTTTTTTCCCGTGAAAAACTCCAGGGGATTGAAAAAGGGCCAATAGTTTCCCCCTTTTTGGTGGGATGTGATTATTAATTGCCATATTGCACTTAGTTAAAACAAAAATTTTTTTTGGGGGGGGAAAAACAAAAGGGGAAGCAGCAACATGCCATAAAAACATTTCATATCACCATAGGGATTTTTGATTGGGGGGGCCAAATTTAAATTGAGGGGATTTGGTAAACTTTAAAAGTTGCTTTAAATTTTTGTAGGGGAAAGAAAAAAATGTGAAAACAAATTTTTTAAAAATATATGCGGTCATCATTTAGCAGGACTTTTAAACTTTTTGATGCATTTTCATGCCAAGCGGTCATCAGTTTTCAGGATGTATACACTTTGGACCACATGTATAAAAACTGTCTAGGTCTAAAAAATTTAATTTGTTGTTAGCAACCAAAAACAGAGCCCACTTTCATTTTATATATTTTTTGAAAAAATTTAAAAAGGGGGCTCTGAAATTTGTTTTCTATTTGGGGAACCAAATGAGTTTTTGAAATAGCAGTTTTCTACATGTAGCCCCCTTTTGTTTTTCCCTTCTCATTTCCATGGGGGTCATCATTGTTCAGTAGGGAAAACTTTTTGCTGGCCCTTTTCATTTATGTTTAGGGGCATTAAAGTTTCAGTACCTTTAAAATTTTTGGGTTTCCGTTATTGTCTTTCCATGGTCTAGCATAGATTTTTATATGACTACATTTTTGGGGGGCATGTATGAAAAAAAGTTAGGTCTTTAAAAATTTCCCGGGGTTTTATATGAAATGAAAAGGGGGGCGCTGATTGGTTGCTATGGGGCAACAAAGTGAATTTTTTGACCTAGACAGTTTTTTTTACATGTAGGGCCCTTTTTGTTGCACAACGCATTTTTTGTGAGTCACAAAAAAGTTTCTGGGAAAAATACAAAAAAATTAAATTTTTAAAAACTATGTATGGGGGGTTTTTTCCCATACAGAAAAGGGAAAAAGCTGATGTTGCATTAAAAATAGTTTTACAAAATTAAAAAACAAACGTTTAAACCTTTCCCAAATTTTGAAGGGCAAATTTTTCAAAAGGTCCCTTTTTCGTACTTTCAGCTTTTTCTTATTGGATGGACCCGTACCCAAAGCCTTTACACAGCCTGTACAGACAAGTAACGTAACATTATTAGCGACAAAAAAACCCGCGGGCTACATGGGTTGTAGCAACAATATACCCGTGACTCCAGTTTAGTAGCCAAAAAATTACCCGCGACTACCCCCCCCCCATTATTAGCAACAAAATACCTGCGACTACACGTTAGTAGTGACAAAATATCTGTGACTATACTTTATTAGTGGCAAAATACCTGCAACTACACACAAGCAGCGACAAAATATCTGCAAATACATGATTAAATAAAAAAGCAAAAGTGAGCTTGACATACCCTTCTACGCTGATGATGGACCCACACATTGTGAAGCACTCCCATTAACAAATGCATTTCTGTCAGCGTACTTTAAGGGAGGAGGCGGTCTGTCCACAAGCTGCTGTTTCTCATCACAACTAGAATCCAATGTTGCAATTGTAAGGGATTGACACATTTTAAAAAAATTTTTAAAAAAAGGGAAAAAAACCTAGGGGTTGAGGGTTTTAAACGCAAAAGTTGAAATCGGGGAAGGGGTTTTTTTGGTGATCGAAAATTTCCCGTTAAAGCGATAATTAAATTAAAAAACTGGGATCATTTTATTTTAAAATGCGCCTTTTTCGGGTTCCCGTAATTTTTTGGGGGCCAGAAAAACGATTACAGAATTTGAGCAGGGTTTTAAAATGTTGTGCGACGTTCATGACTGGGATGTTTTTTGGTTGCGGGTTTGGCTGGAAAAATCACATGACCTCGTTTTACATAGAACAGCGTTTCCTGTTTCAGCCTCAGTGTCTCTCAGCGTCTCATAGGGATAGGACCTTGCGTCTGCCTGTGGCCAAACAGCTCAGCGAAAATTAGTCTATTTCTGACAGAGAATTCCTTTTACTATTAGCTGTGATCCTTCCAATTTAGTTAGATTTGAAGATTTTATGTAGTTAGCTAGAGAATATTAAAGCAGCATCTACCGCTGTAAATTCACGGCATACCAAAACATAACAGTTACGTGTTTTTTGACTTTTGCGCACCCAGCATTGTTCATTGACGCAGCATCTACGTAAATCTTAAAACAGCAATTCTATATTCACCACAGGTGAATTAAAAGGTGCAAAAAATACCGTTTATTATACCAAAACATAACATTTAAAGGGTGTTTTTTGACTTTTGCACACCCAGCATTGTTCATTAATGCAGCAACTACGTAAATCTTAAAACAGCAATTATATTTTCACCTAAGGTGAATTGAAAGGTGCAATAATACCGTTTATTATATCAAAACATAACATTTACTTTTTTTTTGAATTTTGCACACCCAGTATGTTCATTGACGCAGCATCTACGTAAAATCTAAAAGGGGTTGTCTCGCTACAAAGAATAGCTTTCAAATTGTAGGGAACACAAAATAAAGACATTTTCCAAATATATTGCATTGTTCCTCTGTTTTCCCTAAAGAGTTTACAAGTGAATTTATTACCTCAGTGGCTATTTCAGTTCCCTCAGTAACAGACCTGTAAACAAATCTCCTGGGGCTGTTTGTTCAATGAGATAACAGAGAGTCATCACACAGGTTGGCAGTGTCAGTCAGTGTCCCGTTGCTGCCAGACAGTAAAAAGCTTGATTTATCTCAAGGGAAAAAAGCTCTGTAATTAGGGATTTTGTTTGGGGATCAGATTAAAAAGTCCTTCCAGTAGTTTGAGAAGCTAATCTATCTAATTTAGCATCTGAAAGCACAACCTAGCTGTACAAGCATGGAGCTTATGCAAATTAGTATGAACCAGGAAGTGACAGAGAATTTCTTTCATGCATTCCTTGAAACCCTGTGGGGAAACAACTCCTTTAAAACAGCAATTCTATATTCACCACAGGTGAATTGAAAGGTGCAAAAAATATCGTTTTTTATATTTAAAAATAACAGTTACGTGTTTTTTGACTTTTGCACACCTAGCATTGTTCATTGACGCAGCATCTACGTAAATCTTAAAACAGCAATTCTATATTCACCACAGGTGAATTGAAAAGGTGCAAAAAAAATCGTTTATTATTACCAAAACATAACAGTTAAGTGTTTTTTTGACTTTTGCACAACCCAGCAAATTTTTCATTAACGCAAAATTACGTAAATCTTAAAACAGCAATTCTATATTCACCACAGGTGAATTGAAAGGTGCAAAAAAAAACCGTTTATTTATCAAAACATAACAGTTACGTGTTTTTTGACTTTTGCACACCCAGTATTGTTCATTGACGCAGCATCTACGTAAATCTTAAAGGGGTTGTCTCGCTACAAAGAATAGCTTTGTTCATTGATGCAGCATTTACGTAAATTTTTAAAAACAGCAATTTTTATATTCCCCAAAGGTAAATTTTAAAAAAGGGTGCAAAAAAATATCTTTTTATTATCCCAAAAAAACAAAAACGGGTTACGGGGTTTTTTTTGACTTTTGCGCACCCACCCTTTGGTTTTTTGGACGCAGCATCTACGTAAATCTTAAAACAGAAAATTTTTATATTCCCCACGGGAATTGAAAGGGCAAAAAAAACCGTTTATTATACCAAACATAACAGTTACGGGGTTTTTTTGCCTTTTCCCCCAGCCCCAGATTTGTTGATAGACCCCTTTGGGAAATTTAAAATTTTGAATCCACCCAATTTTTTTTGATTTGGGGGATTTGAAAAATAGCTGTGTTTTTCCCGTTTTTTAAATTTAAGAGTTTTTCCAAAAAATCTTCCATCCCCTTCTCAAATTTTTATATTTTGAAATGGACGAAATTCGGGTTTTTAAGGCGGAAAAGAGGGGGGTATGAAATGGGGGGTAGGGGTTACAAAGAAGGTCCCTTTCCGTGCTGGCGACAACCGCTTTCCCCGGGGAATCGAGTTGCGGGACCGTCGGGCCTTGTAAATCGCTGGGTCAGGGCCCTGTGAATTAAGAAACGAACATCGTCGCCAATCTGCCCCTTCCCAGGGGTTTTAATGCAACCTGCATCTAGCAGTCTTACCCCCTCGCCCTCCAGTCAGGCCACAAATGCCCGTCATAAAACATCATCAGCTCCGCCCAAACCCATAAAAGCACCCAAATGTCAATTCGTGTACCCCACCACTGTGGATAATCCATTGCCCTAAAGACCTCTTTGATGCCCAAAATGTTTTTGGGGTCAAAAGGGGCATTTTTTAAAAAGTTTCAAGGGTTTGATTTATTTTGCTTTACGCCCATTTAAACTGTTTCCCTTTCGGGGGAAGGAGAAGGAACCCGGCAATGGGCAAAAACCCCGGGCGGTGGGCAAAGGGCCTTGCAGTCCCCCTTGTTGTAGCCCGCAGCTTGGGGATGCAGAAATAGGACGCCCAAAAGTAAACCTGTTTTTGATGATAAATGATGTTGACGACATTCCCGGACCCCATCCTGGTTTTTCCCGCAAAATTTTGTTTGGGCGAGCCGCTTCATCAGGGGACGAGGAAAAAACGGGGGTAGGGGCCCAATAGGGTCCCCGCCAAAAAAAGGGGGAAGGCGGCCCGCCAGAACCCGCTGTTTATGTTTTCCGGGCCGGGCCACGGTCGCGAAAACCCCCCCTCCTCGCTTTGGGCCGTAAAAAAGGTCCAGGACCTCTAAAGGCCGGGGCCTTCTTTGAGAAACCCTCTGTTTAAACCCAGGGGTGTCATATCCCCGCCTTTGCCGTAAAGCATAAGTAGAGGCAAAAACCCTTTAAGTGGTTAACCACCACCAACATGTTAGTACATGCAGCAAATTGCATGGTTGAAATGGGGGGGAAAACCTTTTGGGCCCAAAAAAAGGCCGGGGCCCGACCCGGGGCCTCCAACCACAAATCCCCACCCTCTGCCCCCGCCTCCCCCTCCTCCGCCCCACCAAGCTTTCCTCAGCTCCCCATAAGCTCCTCAGAGCCCATGATCAGGGATAAACCCCCCGTTTCCCAGCCTCCCCCCGGGGCCCGGGGAGTAAAAACCAGCACCACCGGGAACCCCCCCCCCACCCCTTCTCCTTCCCCCAGTTTAAATGCCTAAATGCCTTTACAGGGGGCCCAGTCTAGCGGGCCAGCCTTCTGTTTTCCCCCGGGGGTTTGGGGCAGAAAAACACTTTAACCCAAAACCACCCCAAAACCCAAAAACCCCTTAATGCCCGGCATTCCCCCAGGTTTTTGGGCCCTTTGGAAAATGTTGCCTTTTTTTTGGGAAGGGGACAAAGATGGGTTCCGCCAGGGTCATGGTCGCCCCCTGCCCCCAATACCAATCCCGAGCAGGCATTTCTTTGCCAGAAAACCCGTCCCTCCCCCCTGGCCAGCCATTTGCATCTAAAATTTAAAAGGCGCTTTTTATGCATCTGGGGGTCCGGGGAAAAGTCCATCTCACCCCCCAACAAAAAATGGTGGAAACCTAGGGAAAAAAAAAGGGCCAAAAAAAACGGGCCCAAGGCCGTTTATACCCCCCCAAGGGGACAGCTCACGGGGTTTGGCTGGGTGGATGGTCTCGGGGGGTTTGACGGTGGCCTCGGGTCGGGGGCCCAACCGCTCTTAAAAAACCCCACAGGGAAGGGGTGAAAGGGTTTTTTCCCCCCCAAGGTCCTTGGGGTTTTTGGCTTTCACGTCCCCAAAGAAACACCAGGCCGTTTGTTTGGGAAATTAATCTGCCTTGGGGGGAACGTCCACACACAGGTCAGGAGCTGTGGCCCCGGCTCTCCGCAACGAGACCGGAGCGGGGCGGGGTTTACAAAAACCCTTGGTGCCAGGCAAGGGTTTGGTTTGGCAAAAAAGGGGCGAAATCTGTTTGGGCCGCCCTTAAGAGGTGGGTTGGACCAAAACCCCTTTTCCTGGCAAAATTCATGAACCTTGTCCCCCAAAATTTTCCCAAAAAAGGAGTCCCGGGGGTTTGGGACTGCCTGTTTAAAAGAAGGCTCAAAGGTTGAGTTCGCACTTCCGGTTCCCCCCTTTGTTCGTCCCGCCTGGCTGGGGTTTCCCGGGCGCAGTCGGCCTCCCGCAACCTTTCTCTTTGTTGACGTGGCAACACGGGGGAATTCCACCCTCCACATGCTCCAGCGATTGTGGAAAGCAGCGAAATTTGCCTTTACGGGGAACGAAGTGACAAAAGGCCCCTGAAAAACAGCGGTGCGGACCTGGGGTGTTGAACCCCGAGAGTGGAGGCAGGTAAAAGGGACCCTCTGCCCCACCCCTTCCGGGTTTTGAAAAAAGCCCCCCAAAAGGGTTTCAGTGGGGACAATCCCCCTTGTCAGCAGGGCATTTGGGGGGGTTCTTTAGTTCTGGAACAATGTTGGACACTTGAAAAAACAGGTCCCCCCAGCAGGGTTGGAGGAGACGGACCCCAGATTGCGGGAACACGGGCCTTTCTCTCCGTCAAATCCACAAGGCCCACAGTTTCACTTTTTTCCCATGGGGCCCCTTCATTGGGCCCAGTGGTTCGTGGTCCAAAGTATGCAAGGGGGGGCGCATCACCCTTCAGGGGCATAAATCTCGGGAAAATTTCCAGGGTCCGTTGAAGCGTGCCGGGGGGCAGCGGGGGGGAGGAGGGGGAAAGGTACTCCTGGGAAAAAGGATGTTACCGCGTCCCTCCTTGGGAAAGGGGTTTGGGGACCGAATTTGAGGCGGAGGGAAGATGAGGAAGGGATCGGGTTTGCTATTTCCCCTTCGACCCAGGGCTTGGGAAAAAAAAAGGGCCCCCTTCTCTCAATGAGTCCCTTGGATGCTCCTTTTCCCCCTCCAAACATTCCCCCGCAAAAAAGGGCCATTAAAATGAAAAAACCGGGTTGGGGGTTGGCCCCCCCCCTGGATCCCCGGTCCCAAAAAAAAAAACTCACCCTTTTCCCTTCCCAAACCCCCCCCAAATAGAGGAGAAAAATGCGGGGAAAGGGAGACCTTGCGGGGATTGATCAACTGGGGGGAAATTTCTGTTGCGTCTCCCTTCACGTTCCCCAAATGTCACTGTGGAAAAACCCTTCAGCGACGGGGGACAGCAGTGGGAAGTCCCCAAGTAGGCGTAGGGGGAAAGCAGCGGGAAAGGGTTTGGCGGAAGCCTAAGGGGGTGACCTCTGGAAATTTTTGTTTCCCAAAACCTCCCCAAACGAAAGCTAATGCAGGGCCCCACTTCCAACACACAGAGATCAGCTTAAGATATGGGCACGACTATTGTTTTCTCAAAAACCGATGTTTTTGCAGGGTTTTCCGGGGACCCCCCCAATAGATTCGGGTACCCAAAAATGGACGAAGGGCCCCCCGAGCTGGCTCGTCACCCCCATAAAAGGGGTTTTTGTCCGAAACAGAAACCCCACCCATCATACCCTGAGCGGCCCTTCAGCACGTTGGAGGGAGTCTTTCCCAGCCCAAACGCACCCCGGTTTTCCACAGATAAATGTGGATCGTTTGTTTTTCCCAATAAAAGATAAAATCGGGAAGGGATCTTGATGATGTTGTGGCCCCAATTGCCGAGGTCCCCGATTAGTTGGGTCTATTCACATTCCTTTTAAAACAAAAATTTGGGTCCTCTTGAAAACTTTTTAAAATTAAAAATGATAAATTTCTTACTGCAATTTTTTTTTTCCTTTTCCTCTTTTATTTTTTTTGCTGGGGGGAGACTTTTTAAAAGCCCAGAAAGGGTTTTATGAAACCCTGTATTCCTTTTTACCCCCTTTTATTTTAAAAATTTTTTCGCATTGTCAAGGGTTTTTTTGAGGTCATGTTCCCTTGAGATCCCGCTAAATTTATGGCCCTTTTGGAACAGAAATGGGCCCTTTAAGTGGCACTTCTCCCCACAATT
>JAODAL010065493.1:0-18207 GCA_025379985.1 Phyllomedusa bahiana | reverse complement strand
TGTTCTCTCTAAAGGGCTCCCACATGGTCCATATACAGACCGTGTGATCTTCCTGATAGGTCCCGCACTGGTCACTTAGTACAGCCCTTTTGTATTCTCCTGATAGGCTGCCACCCGGGTCCTATAGCTACGCCTTTTGTATTCCCCTGATAGGCTCCAGCAGGTACTATAGTCAGACCTGTGATTTCTCCTATAGGCGCCAACGGTCCTATAGTAAACCTGTGTGATTCTCCTGATAGGCTGCCAGATGGCCTATAGTAAAAACCCTGTGTGATCTCCCCTATAGGCTCCCGCATGGTTTCAAAATTTACAGACCTGTGTGCCCCTCCGATAGGCTGCCAGCACGGGTCCTATGCTACAGCCCTTGGATCTTTTGTAGGCTCCAGCAGGGGACTATAGACAACCTGTGTGATCTCCCCCGAAGGTGCCAGCCTGGCCCAAATAGCTACAGACCTGTGTAACCCTTTTCCTGATAGGCTGCCAGCGTGGTCGTTAGCTCGACCTGGTGATTTTCCCCTGCAACTGGGCCCACACCCCTGGCCCCCGCAAAACCAATGGCCCAGCTTTCCTCGAAAAATTTAGCGCCCCGTGGCCTCTTCACAGAGCACAATACAACAATCCACTTTCCCGTCTCTTTTATTTGACACGACCTCTGGTAACAGAACTGCAATCAGCAAAACCCATTCACCCATCCCAAACAGGAGCCAAATTTCTCACAGAGACGCTGCAGTTTATGGGGGGGGCATATCCAACAGAAGCCAATGGAGCGCACACTACAGGTACAGCCCCTCCGGCGTGCCCTCCTGCTTCTTGTACAGGACGTTCTCCTTTGACTTCTTAAAATCTTCATTGGTGACTTTCATCCTCCCTCCCGGACGCCATCAGCCCGGCCTCGGTGCATATGGCCTGTAGGGGGCACAATCACACGCGTTACCTCCAAATGGACACAGGACGGGACCAAATCTCCTAGGGGGGACCCTTTTCACCACAGGGGCCCTCCGGGTCAACAGAGGGGGGCGCCTGCCACTCTATCTTCATAAGAGACCCCGAAAGGGTATTCCATTACCCCACTAGGTCCTATCCGCAGGGGCCACAGCTCTTGCGTGCAGAGGACGGGGCCCCCCTGAGGGACGTGCCCCTATAAAGGGTTATGCGCTTGCTAGGAGGGGGGGGGGGGGGGGGGGGGGGGGACGTGCCCCCTATAAAGGTTTATAGCGCTTGCTAGGACGGGGGGGGGGGGACTTGCCCCTATCATGGGTTTATAGGCCTGCTAACGGGGGGGGGGGGGGGAACGGCACCTATCATAGGTTTTTGCGCTTCCCGGGGACAGGGGGGGGGGGACTGACCTATCTAGGTTTTTCGCTTGCTAGGGGGGGGGGGGCGTGCACCTATCACGGTTATAGGCTTCTGGGGGGGGGGCCGTGCACCTATCAAGGTTTTAGCCTTGTAGGGGGGGGGGGGGGGGGCCCCTTTCCCGGGTTAAGCGCTTGTAGGGGGGGGGGGACTGACCATAAACGGGTTTTAGCGCTTGCTAGGGGGGGGGGGGACGTGCACCCCCCGTTATAGCGTTGCTGGGGAGGGGGGGGGGGGAGGGTGCCCCTATCTAGGTTATAGCGCTTTAGGAGGGGGGGGGACACCCCATAAAGGGTTATACGCTCTGCTAGGACCGGGGGGGGGGGGACGTGCACCTATCATAGGTTATAGCGCTCTGCTAGGACAGGGACGGGGGCGGACCTATCAAGTTTATAGGCTCTGCTAGGGGGGGGGCCGGGGGGGCGTGCACCTATAAAGGGTTTATGCGCTCTGCTGGGACGGGGGGGGGGACGTCACCTACATGGGTTATAGCGCTTGCTAGGGGGGGGGGGGGCGGCACTTAAAGGGTTTTATAGCGCTCTGCAGGAGGGGGGAACGTGAAAAATTTATACAGGTTTACCTCTGCTAGGACGGGGGGGGGACGTGCACCTATCACAGGTTATAGCGCTCTGCTAGGGGGGGGGGGGGGGCGGCACTAAAAGGTTTTTTAGCGCCCTGAGGGGGGGGGGGGGGGCTGCCCTATCAAGGTATAGCCCCGCTAGGACGGGGGGGGGACGTGCACCTATAAAGGGTTATAGCGCCGCTGGGAAGGGGGGGGGGGACTTTGACCTATCAAGGTTATAGCCCCTTGCTAGGCGGGGGGGGGGGGCGGCACCTAAAAGGGTTTTATAGCGCTCTTTTGGGACGGGGGGGGGGGGGGGGGGCCCGTGCACCTATCACAGGTTATAGCGCTCTGCTAGGACGGGGGGGGGGGGGGGGACGTGCCCCTATCAGTTTAGCGTTGCTGGCGGGGGGGCGGGGACGTGCACCTATAAAGGGTTTTATCGCTCTGTAGGACGGGGGGGGGGGGGGGGGCCCCTTATAGGTTATAGGCCTCTGCTGGGGGGGGGGGGGAGGCACCTATCACAGGTTATAGCGCTCTGCTAGGACGGGGGGGGGGGGGGGGACCTATATAGGTTATCGCTCTGCGGGGGGGGGGGGGGACGCCCCCCCTCACAGGTTATAGCCTCTCTGGGGAGGGGGGGGGGGGGGCGGCACCTTTCAATTTTATAGCCTTGCAGGACGGGGGGGGGGGGGGGACTTGCACCTACCCGGTTTTATAGCGTTGTAGGAGGGGGGGGGGGGGGAGCGCACCTATCACAGGTTATAGCGCTCTGCTAGGACGGGGGGGGGGGGGGAAGTGACTATCAAGGTTAAGGTTGCTAGGCGGGGGGGACGTGACCTTCATAGGTTTTAGCCCCCTTGCTAGGGGGGGGGGGGGGGGGGACGTGCACCTATAAAGGGTTATAGCGCTCTGCGGGAGGGGGGGGGGGACGTGCCCCTATCAAGGTTAAGCGCTTGTAGGAGGGGGAGGGGGGGGATTTGCCTATAAAGGTTTTTATAGCGCCTGCTGGAGGGGGGGGGGGGGAAAATGCCCCTATCACGGTTATAGCGCTCTGCAGGACGGGGGGGGGGGGGACTGCACCTATCATGGTTTAGGCCTGTGGGAGGGGGGGGGGAAATGCACCTATCACGGTTATAGCGTCTGTGGCGGGGGGGGAAGTCACCTATCTTAGGTTATAGGTCTGCTAGGAGGGGGGGGGACATTTGCACCTATCACGGGTTATGGCTCTGAGGGGGGGGGGGGGGGGGGGGGGAAACGTGACCTTCATAGGTTATAGCGTTCTAGGAGGGGGGGGGGGACCGTGCACTACCCAAGGTTATAGCGCTCTGCGGGAGGGGGAGGGGGGGCCTGCCCCTATCTAGGTTTAGCGCTCTGCTAGGGGGGGGGGCACGTGCCCCTATCAATTTAGCGCTCTGTAGGGGGGGGGGCCCGTGATATCACAGGTTATAGCGCTCTGCTAGGACGGGGGAGGGGGGGACGTGACTATCAAGGTTTAGCGTTGCTAGGAGGGGGGGGGCCCGTGACCTATCATAGGTTATACGTTGTAGGAGGGGGGGACGGACCTTCCAGGTTATAGGCTGCTAGGAGGGGGGGGGGGGGGAGGTGCACTATAAAGGGTTATAGCGCTCTGGGGGGGAGGGGGGGGGGGGGCGTGAAAACCTATCAAGGGTTATAGCGCTTGTAGGACGGGGGGGGGGGGGGGGGGGGCGTGCACCTATCATAGGTTATAGCGCTCTGCTAGGAGGGGGGGGGGGGAAACCGGACTATCATAGGTTAAGCCCCTTGCTAGGAGGGGGAGGGGGGGACGTGCACCTATCATAGGTTATAGCGCTCTGCTAGGACGGGGGGGGGGGGGGGACGTGCACCTATATGGTTTTGGGCCGCTAGGCGGGGGGGGGGGCCGTGCCCCTATCATGGTTTACGCTCTGCTGGGAGGGGGAGGGGGGGGGCCCGTGCCCCTTCTAGGTTATAGCGCTTGGGGAGGGGGGGGGGTGGGGGACTTGACTATCTGGGTTATAGGCCTGTTTGGCGGGGGGGGGGGCAGGCCCTATCGGGTTTTAAGCGCTCTTGGGGGGGGGGGGGGGGCCGTGCACCTTATGGGTTTTAGCCTCTCTAGGAAGGGGGGGGGGGGACGTGCACCTACCCAAAGGTTTTTTAGCCTCGCTAGGGGGGGGGGGGGGGGCGTGCCCTATAAAGGTTATGCCTCTGCGGGACGGGGGAGGGGGGGAACTGCCCTTTCAAAGGTTATAAAGCGTCTGAAAGGGGGGGGGGGGGACACGTCACCTATCGGGTTTAGCGTTGTGGAGGGGGGGGGGGGGGGGGGGGGACGTGCACCTATCATAGGTTATAACGCTTGCAAAGGAGGGGGGGGGGGGGGGAAGGCACCTATCATGGGTTATAGGCTTGCAGGCGGGGGGGGGGGGGGGACCTTTGACCTATCAAGGTTATGGGCCTCTGTAGGGGGGGGGGGACCGGGCCCCTATAACGGTTTATAGGTCGCTGGAGGGGGGGGGGGGGGTGCCCCATAAAAGGTTATAGCGCTCTGCTAGGACGGGGGGGGGGGGGGGGGGGACCTCTAGGTTAACGCTCTGCTGGGAGGGGGGGGGGCCCGTCCCTATAAAGGGTTATGCGCTCTCTAGGAGGGGGGGGGAACGTCCCCTATCACGGGTTTTTATAGCGCTTCTGGACGGGGGGGGGGGGGAAAAAAGGGACGGGGGAAGGCACTACTGGTTATAGCGCTCTTTTTTAGGACGGGGGGGGGGGGGGGGGGCGTCACCTTCACATTATCGTCTGCTAGGGCGGGGGCCCCCTCCCCTTTTTTGTCGCCCGGGGGGAAGGGTCGTCTTTGGCCTACAGGTCGTCCGGGGTGAGTGCCCAGGTCTGGGGTCGTGTGGATCTGGAAGATCCTCTTCTTGGTCTTCTCGTCCGGGAGAGGGAATTCTATCTTTCGTCGTGCCCCCCGGGAATACAAAGAGGGTTAAACATTGCTCTATTGGGGGGTTTCCCACCGGCTAGGGGGTTCAAACCCCCCCCAGCCCCGGGGGCCCCGCCCCCATCTAGGACAGTCCCGGGGGCCCCGCCCCCATCTAGGACAGTCCCGGGGGCCCCGCCCCCATCTAGGACAGTCCCGGGGCCCCGCCTGACAGACACTTCCAGGAAGAATAACAGAGGGGTAGAGTTACAGGAGAGGCTCCAGGATTCTGTCACAGGGAGCACAGATAGAACAGGGGGGGGGGGGGGGGGGGGGTCGGGGGCACTTTCGGCAGGGTCACGCCGCACCTGGACGGATCAGCGCGGGGTCCAGGGTTTCTATTCTGTTGGTCGCCATAATGACTTTCACATCCCCCCGAGAATCAAATCCGTCCAACTGGTTGAGCAGCTCCAGCATGGTCCTCTGGATCTCCCGCTCGCCCCCGGAGTTAGAGTCGTATCTGTGAGAACAGACGAAAATCAGATCAGCACCCGCTACAGAACTACAACCACCAGCATGTCCTCCTGGTTCTACAGCGTCAGAACTACAACCACCAGCATGTCCTCCCGGATCTACAGCGTCAGAACTACAACCACCAGCATGTCCTCCCGGTTCTACAGCGCCAGAACTACAACCACCAGCATGTCCTCCCGGTTCTACAGCGTCAGAACTACACCCACCAGCATGTCCTCCCGGTCACAGGCAATGATATTGGGGGTTCTACAGCGGCAGAACTACAACCACCAGCATGTCCTCCCGGTTCTACAGCGTCAGAACTACAACCACCAGCATGTCCTCCCGGTTCTACAGCGTCAGAACTACAACCACCAGCATGTCCTCCCGGTCGCAGGCAATGATACTGGGGGCCTCTGTTCTCACCTCTTGGTGCCGATGGCGTCGATCTCATCTATGAACACTATGGATGGAGCGTGTTCTTCAGCCACTCGGAAGAGCTCCCGGACCAGCTTGGGCCCGTCCCCCAGGTACTTCTGGATCAGCTCGGAGCCCACCACCCTCAGGAAGGTGGCCGAGGTCTGGTTGGCCACAGCTTTGGCCAGAAGGGTTTTACCTGTGGAGAGAGGCGAGTCAGACAGGAGGTGCCTCATAGAGAGTCAGCAGAGGATGGGGGCAGCGGCGGCGGGGGGGTACCTGTGCCGGGCGGCCCGTACAGGATGACACCTTTGGGGGGGCTTGATGCCCATCTCTTCATAATACTCTGGATGGGTGAGGGGCAGCTCCACCGACTCCTGCAGGACAGAGAGCGGACAACACTCAGGACAATGCACAACGGCTACGGGCGGAAGGGCCACAGGATTATTAGGCTAAGCTGCGGCTGCAGCGACGAAGGATACAAATCACTATTATATATACACGTTCTATACATACTATATACACACACATATATTCATATACAGGCACAATGTACACACACTATATCCATACATATATACACACACTACATACATTATACAGGCATACTATATACAGATTATATAGACACACATTATACACATATATATATATATATACACACGGGGGGGGTTTGTACAGCTCTTCCTCCCCCTTGAACTTTTCCTAATTTTTAAAAGTTGCAGCCACAAACTTCAATGTATTTTATTGATTTTTAATGTGATCGAGCGACACAAAGTAGCAAAAAGTATTTGTGAGGCGGAAAGAAAATGATTTGCACGTTTCCAAGTCTTTGCAGATTATAAGCCTGTGCTTGTTGCAGATGTATTCAGCCCCCTGTGCTCTGATCCCCTAAGTAACATCCAGTGACCAGTCGCCTCTAGAAGTCCCCTCATTAGTAAATAGAGCTCATCGGTGTCATCTAGTCTCAGTATAACTACAGCTGTTCTGTGAAGACCTCAGAGGTTCGCTAGAGAACATTAGTGAAAAATCATGAAAACCAAGGAACAGACCAGACAGCTCAGGGATAAAGTTGTGGCAAAGTGTATTGCAGGGTTAGATTTTATAGCCCAAGCTATGAACGTCTCCTGGAGAACTGTGCAATCCGTCAAAAGGAAGGACTATGGCACAACTGCTGACCTACAAGACATGGCCGTCCACTGACCATCCAGACAAGGAGGGCACTGATCAGAGAGGCAGCCAAGAGGGCCAGGTCACTGTGGGGGGCTGCAGAGATCGCAGCGCAGGGGGTAGAATCTGTCTACAGGAAACTATTACACGTGTCCTCCAAAAAATTGGCTTGGGAAGGCAAAAGAAACCTTGTGAAGCGCGAGGAAAGGGGGCCCGGGGGAGCGCGCGAGGGAGAAGGGGCCGCGACGCGCGGGAGAAGGGGGCCGCGCGAGGCCGCTGGGGAAGGGCCCGGCGAGCGCGCGCGGGAAGGGGCGCGGCGAGCGCGCGCGGAGAAGGGGCCGCGGCGAGCGCGGCGGGAGAAGGGCCGCGGCGACGCGCGGGGAGAAGGGGGCCCGCGCGCGCGCCGGGAGAGGGGCCCGCGGCGAGCGCCGGGAGAAGGGGGCCCGGGAGCGGCGCGGGAAGGGGGCCCGCGGCGAGCGCGCGAGGGAGAAGGGGGCCCGCGGCGAGCGCGCGCGGGAGAAGGGGGCCCGCGGCGCGCGCGCGCGGGCGCAGGGGGCCCGCGGCGAGCGCGCCGGGGAAGCGGGCCCGCGGCGAGCGCGCGCGGGAGAAGGGGGCCGCGGGGAGCACGTCGAGAAGGGCCCGGCGACGCGCGCGGGGGAAGGGGATCTGCTCAGAGGAGACGTCAGTGTCAAATGCTGACAATTCTTCGACATCACCACTCGCCCGCCACTCACTTCTGAGTCATGGTGTTGAGGAATTGGCCGCACCGTTCCCAGCAGACGCATGTGAGTGAGCGATCACTGCCGCAGCGTCAGACAAGGACGGATGTGGTTTTACTTCAGCAGTAGCTTCAAAGACAACCCCAGACGGCGGCACCAGGGGCCCCAGCCACATGGGCCTGATACATGCGAGTCTCAGGGGCCACTGACGAAGGAGAAATGAACACTTTCCATGTAGCCGACCTGTTAGTCAGGGGCGCACCTTGATCTCCTGAATCTGGTTGTCCAGGCCCCCGATATCTGCATATGTCTCCTGAGGAGCCTTCTCCACCTTCATCACAGTCACCAGGGGGTCGGTATCATCCATGAGGACCCCGATCACAGCGTGAACCTGAGGAAGGAATACAGCCAGAGGACGACGACACAGAGCCGGAGCATATAGGGCCCGGCCCTGGGCACGGAGCATATAGGGCCCGGCCCTGGGCACGGAGCATATAGGGCCCGGCCCTGGGCACGGAGCATAGTCCCCCCTGGCAGGGGGCTATAGGCCCGGCCTGGGCACGGAGCATATAAGCTCCGGCCCCCATCCCGGTCCCAACCCCTCCCTTGTGGTTCAGGAGGGAGCGCCCCCCACAGACTTTGCCCACGAAGAGAGGATGGACTAATTTCCCCGAGCCCACCGAGGTGGAGACGATGGCGTGGTTGTCATCAATGATTTCCTCCAGGGTTCCCACCGACATGGGCGTCCCCCGCAAGTCGTCCACCTTCGAGCGCTCCTCCTGCGGGTGGAAGGTCACAGTCTAGTCACGGGGTCACATGAGCGCTGCCTCTATGTGTATATATATATATATATATATACAGCACTGCCTCTATGTACATATATATACAGCGCGGGTACCTCCTGCTTCTCCTCCAGGGGCTTCATCTGCTCCTGGTTCCTGATGAACTCTTCTTCCATCAGCAGATAGTCCTTTATCCTCTCCAGCTTCAGCAGCTTCAGCCGGCACTGCGTGTGGGGGGTGACTGGGGAAGAGAAGAGGGCGCTACATGAAACAGGACACCCAGCAGGAGACACCAGCTCCAGGGGCCGCACTGGCACTGGTCAGACTGGTGGCCACACAACTTTCCCTGGCACAGATAGAACCAAACACGGCTCGAGCGACTTCCGGTTTCTGCCCCGACATGCTGTGAAGCACGTGTGGGAGCTCCTGAGCGGCACAGTAAATCACCTGCAGCTATACCTGTCAAAAGACCCCAAAGTGCAGCACAAGAGGGTGCGGAGGAGTTCCAGGACACAGCTGACTCGGCAGGAGGCAGTGAGAGCTATGGGCAACAGCCGCAAGCAGCAATAAAGGTCTGAGGGAGGAGGGACAGGGGAGCAGCGCTCTGCAGGGAGCCGAGCCCAGTTGACATTTGCATAAGCAGTCTCTGGAGCAGGAGGATCTAAGCAGCAACAGGGGAAAGCTATTAACCCCATAGTATCCAAAAAGCTCCCACAGTAATCCCTCATCTGTGGCTCTCAGACATAGCTGAAGCAAGGAGTGCCATTAGAAGGAAGGAGGGGGACAGAAAATACCTGCAGGATCTCCTGCTGCCAACTGTGTCTCAAAGATATACAAGCCACTAAGAGATAAGAAAAGCACTGGCCCTCCCCAGGCTCATAGTCCTCTAAAGCATTTAAGAGTATTAAGAACTTGTACCTCAGAGACTAAAAGGGGCCCTGACCAGACTCTGAACTGCTGCATAACCTTTGCCACGCCCCCTGACCAAGGCACTTACTATTTTCACTCTAAAAAGGGGTGTATGGAACGTTATCTGCGAGAATGGGAAATCTAAGCGGCTAAACAAGCAGGAAAAAAGCTAAAACCACTTCTCCAGTCCAGAAAGGGCAGCTGATCCTAC
Organism: Phyllomedusa bahiana; assembly: GCA_025379985.1. Taxonomy (NCBI): domain Eukaryota; kingdom Metazoa; phylum Chordata; class Amphibia; order Anura; family Hylidae; genus Phyllomedusa; species Phyllomedusa bahiana. The sequence goes on along the minus strand of JAODAL010065493.1, from coordinate 8,657 downwards.
ACTGAACAGACAATGGGGAATTTCACCATCCCGCCGAACCCTCCCCAACATCTCCAAAATCGGCGGCAAGTTGTTAAATAGCCCACCTCCAGTGGACAATTAAAAAAAAAATTGCCACTAAAGTACTCCCCAGATCGCCCCAGCCCTGCAAGAAACGCTGGAAATCCACTGTGGCCACATGTTCACACAAATCAGGGGTGAAATCAGGGACCATGGGGACAGGCTGGAGGAGCTGGAGTTCAAGGTTCAATCGCTTGAGATGGACGCTGACGCTCCGATCCAGCCCCAAGAGGTCCTCTCAGACAACAAACGCCTCTCGGAAAAAATAGATGATCTGGAAAACCGCTCCGGGCGGAATAACCGGGATACTAGGTCTAAAAACCCGAATCTATTCTCCCAATCTGCTACACCTCTGTGAAAAAGAAAATCCCTGAGCTCCTAGTCTCCTGGTCTTGCATAGTAGAAAGGTCCCACAGAATATCCCAACTTACGGAAGAAAACAGGCGATTAATCTACAAGAGGTCAGAACGCCCGTAAGACAGACCCACACAATCATCGTCAAATACCTCAACTATGTGGATAAGACAGAGATCCCGAGAAGTTACTTACAAGGAGGAAAAACGGGCGACATATCCACAAGAGGGCAGAACGCCCGTAGAGACAGACCACAAGTCATCGTCAAATACCTCAACTATGTGGATAAGACAGAGATCCTGAGAAGATTTAAACGACTCAGGCACAGCCTCGTCTACCAGGAGCGACGCACTGATCTTTTGAGACTTTTCTCCGCAGAAGTGTGAAACGGCGCAGGGCCTTCTCCACTGCCTGCCAACGACTCTTTCACAACAAAAGAGATTCGCGCCTTTGTATCCGCTGTTGCTCAAGATTTTCCACAAAATGGGACATTCTCACATTTCTACACCTGCTGAAAGCAACAATCCTATTTGGACAAAACAAGGGCGCGTCCGCCAGGAATCTTTCCTTCAACCCCGGGTATCTCCCCGGAGACATCTCCCATACTCACCGTCCCCCGTAGCGACTACAAAGGTGATCAGAGGAGGACTTCAACTACAACCGCCCCGCACTCAGGCCCCAAGGAGCAACGCATGAATCTAGCTCTGCCTTGGCACCCTGAAGGCATGGAAGACTCCAGAAGCTTAGATTAAATTACAGAGCATCAAGGCCAAAACTTATTATACAATCCATGCCCAAGAGTATCGTTGAAAAATAGGTTTAACTTAAAATCAGACTGGTTGAGGAGGTCTAATTTTATCTAATTCGGGGGAATGGTGGGTTGCGGGGGAATCCTTCCCTTGTGAAGCTTCCCCTGGCTCTCATCTGGAGGGGTTTCAAGGGGGAGGGGGGGGTTTCCATGTCTTCTGATTGGGGAAGGGGGGGGGGGTGGCAGGGGGTGATTATCTAGCGACACTACACCCTTAACCACCCTATATCTGACTTGGTACTGTTACCAAATTTTACCGGTACTTACTGTTATATGTCAGATAATGTTTTCTTCACAAAATATAAAGGGATGGCAAGCAAATCCGCTCAGCGGGCTAACAGAGTGTATTATTTTCAATTTCTCACTTCATTTTGGAAAAAAGAGAATTTCCACAACCCTTAATGGAAGGAGTTACAGGTTTCACTAATTTCTCCTATCCGGGTTGAAAGACGGATCTGACTCCCCCGACTCTGGATCGATTTGGTCACAGCGATTGTCAATGTTTTTTACATGTTTAAAAGTTGTTAATTTTATGAGCACATTCTATTACCAGCAATTAGAGGCACAAGATTCCATATTTCCTGCCTTCCTGTCTATGTTTAACCAGGGGAAATGTATTCACCACACCTTAAATTACCATGTCTAACTGGCAAAATGATTAATATAACTTCCCTGAACGTAAAGGGACTTTCGGTCCCTCAGAGAAGCGCATTAATGTCTTGAGACATCTAAGCTATTAAACACTCGGATATAGCGCTACGGAGGAGACTCACTTAGAGAAAGATGACTTCTTTGTTAAAAAGAATTATTGTGGGAGATATACGGGTCTGCAGCAGATGGGGAAAAAGGCCGTGGTCAATTATATTACAAAAAGAATTTATCCTATTCGTTAATGGAACAAACACAGGACCTAGAGGGTAGCACTAGTTTAGAATAGTCCTATCTGTAGCCAATACCAAGATGGCTATATACAACTTTAGGGCCTAATGCGAAACAAGATTTTTTCCAAAACTTGACACAACAATTACTTGGAGACGACAGCCCCTCTGAAAATTTAAGGAGGCGATTTAAATGAAATCCACATGTCTTTGAGGACAATCTTCCACGAACAAGTATAGAACAGAACCTGAGGGAATTATTGGACGCGCTTATCTTGTCGATGTTTGTAGAACCCTACACCCCGAAGGAAAGGAATATCCTTCTCTCTGCCCTCTCATCAACTGTCAAGTGTGGAAATTGATTCAAAACATTAGAAACTCTGTTTGTACTATTTCATTCCATTGGATTAAATCTAAAACTGTCTAAATACCATTTGCATGATTAGCTCTCTAACCATTTTCCCTTGACCATTTTTAAATCAGAATATCAGGACTGAAATGCACTGCTTCTGCAAGGTGAAGGACCTCTAGAAAACCTGTCCTTGGCATGATACTGAAGACATTTTAAAATGGGATTCACACTATAGACTAACAAGAAGATAGCATCAACAGCAAAACAACTAATGACACAGAGATGATTTGGACATATTGCGACACCCAGCAATCTGGAACAGCAAAAACGACCCTAACAGCTCCAACGGCCAGTGCGGTTAACAGTATGCAAACATGCAGAAAAGTAATATTTGCCATATAAAGAACCATGTGAATCCTGTATTAGAGCTCGTCCCATGAAATGTTAATTACAAATGTCGACTAACAACGTATTATATTTTATGCTTGCGTATTATGTGAATAAAAGATGGATGATTATGTACTTGGACCCGCGGCTTGCAGTATATATAATATATTATATATATATATATATATATATATAAATATATATATATATATATATAATATATATATATATATATATATATAGATAATATATGATATTATATAACTTAATTTGGAGGAGGTAGTCAAATTGGCTGGATTTATAACTCACCTATCACATCTTGTCGCCTGTATTGACCTATTTTCTACACGTACACCCAGAATATCGAGCCCAAAGTGAGAGCGGCCGACAATAGAGGATATTATATTCAGAGACCATCCCCTATTCTTCTAAAGATACATGACTTCACTCCCACCGAGGGACTGAGTAATTATGGCGCTTCCCTCATGACTGTATGATGAGTATTTGGGAATTGTCTTCATAACTGTGGAGTAGACTACAAAGACAAAATCTTAAACATATAGGTATAGATATTGATATCTTTAAAAAGTTCTTTCTAAAGCTATAATGCCCATCCTAAAACAAGTTCTGCGAGGCAGAGCATGCTAACCTTGAGCTAAAAATATCCCACCCTTTCACAAAATAAGACGTTCCTTTAATCCCCTCACACATACAATATATCCCAGACGATACGACAGTTAGCCGATCAGAAAGCCCCCAGACCGATGGTAACATCCACCAGCGAATCTTTAAAACCACTCCTCCAGATTTTGTTGTCTATCGAAAGCACTATTTAATGCAGTTTTAGAGGGGGAAAGGGGAGTCCCCCAAATTAATTAATAATGAACACATATACGATCGTGACCTAAACCTTATAGGACCCCACCATCCCAAGATCCTATACCCATCCCCTCATTAAATGTAGACCTGAAAATAATTTCAAAATAACGTGGACCGACTCGCTATTTTACTTCCTAAATTGATCTCTACACAGGTCGGTTTTTGTCAAAAACAATCCACAGTGACGAACATTCAAGGTATTGACGTTCTGGATGATAATCAAAATCCATCCACAAAAATCACAGGTCTCCCACCTTATTGTCAATCGATCCGAGAAGCGTTTTACAATGTGAGCTGGGGATTGGATGAAAGTACTGACTAGAATGGGGTTATGACGCAGATTTCATCATACATTCGTCACTATATAGACAAACCCCATCTGCAAGGAATTCCAACCCGGATTTTTAATCCACCCCGATCCTTTAACGCTGGGAGGGGTACGAGCAGGTGCCCTTTGTCACCCTTGCTTTTTAATATTGCCATTGAAACCGTTGGGAGGCACTATCAACAATGTCCAAATTGAGGGCATTCTGATTGGGAAACAATCTTAAAGTACATTATTTGCGGATGACATAATTTCTTTGCGCCCGGGCCCGATAGGATGTCCCTTTAGTATTAATGTTCTGACCCCAATTCGAAACACTCAGGCTTTAAAGTCAATATTGACAAATCTACTCCTGACCTTACACCCCCGTGCACGTAATAAAACAGACTCACCCACACCCACCCACCCTCAACGCTACAGCACCTCCCGGTCTATACCCAACACCATATAAAATATCTAGATCAATATAGTAAAACACCTGAATCTATTTATACCTTAACTTTTCCCCCCTATAATACAAAAGATCGCGCAGAGTTTGACCTCGTGGATTATTTACCAATACCCACTAATAGCGCATGCCACTTATCAAAATGATAAGTTTCCTCCATGCTCCTGACCCAATGCAGACTATACCTCTCCATTAAAACACACATGTTGAACAAGTCAAGTCTGCATTCAGACAATTTATTGGAAAGAAAACGCCCTAGATCTGCTGATGGGGAAAAGTAATGCTGCAGAAGGATATGGAGGCATTAAATCTCCTGATTAGAAAATATAATAGCTGGCAATCATTGCTTTCCCCGACACTACCGCTAGACTTGATCAAGGAACTTTCCCTTATTTTTTCTAATTTGGCTCTAGAAAAAGATTTAATGCCCCTTGAACTCAATGCACTTTTGCACACTCCAAATGCCGCACTCCCTAGGGTACACTCTAAGTTTGATACTCGGGACCCCAATAGGACCTGGAAGGCGGAAAGGATTTTAAATTTAAAACTCCCGTACCAGTTTAGGGGTTATCAACAGGGGAAGGGAAAACCCCAAATTCCCCCCGGACGGGGTTTCAAGCAATTTAAAGGCAGGGGAAGGGAAAAGGGGGGTGCCCCGGGCAATTTGTTTTTCCCAACAAAAAAAGGGTTTTCTCTTTTTTAGGGAATTCAAAAAAAAAGGGGCTTTTGACCGGGACAAAGTTCTTGGATACGGGGAAAAATTATAATTTTCTGGGGGAAAAAGGGGGGGAGAGGGTTTAATTTGGGACTAAACCATTTTTGGGTTATACTTGGCAAATCTCCCGGCGTCCCCCAAACCCTATCCAGCTGTTGCATGACTCCGTTGTCCTTTTGGGGATAAAACCATGGGGGCATCCTTTTTAAAGAAAGGGGAAAACGAATTTCCAGACACGGGCCCAAACCCCGGGGGGGTTTTAGAGGGGGGAATCGGTAAAAAAAGGCTTTGGTTAAGGGAGGCTTTGGAGGTACACCAATTTTAGGCTACGCACGGGGCCCAAAAATAGGGTTTAATTTTTTTACCTAACCCACCCTTCCCCGGCCCGGATTGTGGCGTGCCCAAAAATGTAAAAAACCCTCACAATCAAAAACAAACGGCACGGGCTTGCCCAGCACACAGGATTTTGGGCCCTAAAATTTGTTCAACTACGACATAAACTGTCTGGAATTTTTCCCAATCCCCCCTCCCGCGCTTTTGTTTCAGGGTCCCCCCGGGACAGGGGTGAAAAGGGGCCCCAAGAAAGTGGTAAAAAATCTGTAGGAAGGCAAAGGGTCCGTTTTTGAGGGAAACTTTAAATTTCACCGATCTGTTTACGATGGGTTTTGAAAAAAAACCCATTTTTTGGGTCCGGCAGCGGGCCCACTGACACGGTTTTGTATATGTAGTATGGCAGGGAAGGGCCTTTTTTCCGGGTTGGGCTTTTTTTGGAGCAGCCTGAAAGATTTTGGGGGGAAAAGGGCCTGCCCCCATTCCTTTCCGGGGTTTTCCCAAGCCCTATAAAACCCCCAGCGGGTAGGGGGAGGGGGGGGTTTGCGGTTCCTTACCAAAGGACGAATTTTGCAGGAGAGCCAAGGGGGGCCTTGAAATCCAGGGGGGGAAACACTGAAAATTTATCGGTTGCCTTTTTGCCCAGAGATTCAGACTAGGTACGTGCTGATCCCAGTGACTGTTTTTTCAGTTGTTTTGTTTGGCTAACCAACCCGGGCCGTTTTTTTTTCTTGTTTTTGGGGGGCACAATAAATTTTGGGCCGTTTTCACACAAAAGGGGACTGTTTCCCCTTTGGGGGCTAATCCCTACAATTCAAAACATTATTTTTCTAATGGGGGCCCAAAAGGGGAGTTTGTTTCAGGAATGGCTTTAAGCAAAAACCCCCGTCGAGAAGAGGAAAAATTCAAGGGGCCCAAGGAGCATATGGGGGCGGGACAAAAAGCAAGATTTATAAAAAAAAGAAGCACAAAGGGGGAAGTTCTTTGGGGTTTGGGGAAAACAATTTTTTTACACTTTTTATGATATCAGCCATTCTCGGGGAAACGGGGTTACTTGGAACATCAGTTTGGGGGGACTTTGGGAACTCCAGAAAAATTTTAAAAAGGGGCTGGGGTTACAAGCAAAAAGGGGAGGGTTTGCAAAATTTTGCCCCTTCATTTCAACGGGTCCCAACTCCTCTAATTTAATCAACTTACAGTTCACTCCATTTGTTCTTTTTTGATGTTATAGAATTTTATTAACTTTATGGAATTAGAGGTTTTAAATGCCTTTTAAGCAACAAATCAACTATTATTGTCTAGTAACTTGGCACTGTATCATTTTACTCTTGTCATGTATCAGCCAGTACCTGATTGTCATCGTTTAATGTTTGTATTTAAAGAAAATTTATGAAAGAATAAAAGTCATCATGATAAAAAAAAAAAAGAACCAAACACGGCTCATATACGTCAGATTCTCCTGCCGAGCTGCAGATGACGAGAGCTGCTCCTGAGAGGAGAGGTGGGAGCGGCCGCTTAACATCTGGGACCATGTGGGGTCCAACCAGAGGAGTCAGCACATCTAATGGTTCCTATAGGTGATAATGGGGACTGAGCACATACGGCCACGTCCTCGCCAGCAGTGCGGGGTCTCCGGATGCAGGATCGGGGGTCCCTGCACTCAGGACGCGGGAATATAAATGAATTTGACTGGTGGGAGAGTCGAGGCGGCCGTCGAGCGCTGGAGGAGGGAAGAACAGGCGATACCTTCCTGCACTGACACACTGCTCCAAACCCTACCACAACTGGGTCAGGGCCAAGTCTATCTCTTCCTTCACTGACAGCAAGCACGGATCTCGAAAACAGAGCTGAACACAGAAAGTCTATTAGAAACAGGATTATTTTGCATTGATGGAGCCTCCTAACATCGGGCAAAGCGTCCCCCAAATCCCCCCCGTGACCCCTGGATTACACGGTACAACACGACCACACGCAGCAGAGCTCACCCAGCGGGAGTTTGCTGGCGGCATCGGGACCCTTTGTCTTCTTCTTCTTCTTGCCGACTCTGGTGGGGACGGGCGGTTCGTACTTCTTCTTCTTGTCCTTTCAGAAAAGGAAACAACAGTTACTACAAATATGCGGGCGACGGCCTGCGGGGCGGGTGCGGGGCGGCAGCCAGCCGCGGGGGGGGACGGGCCTGCGGGCGGCACCAGCGCGGGGGGGCGACGCCCGCGGGGGGGCGGGAGCCAGGGCCGTGGGGGGCGACGGCCCGCGGGGGGGCGGCAGCCAGCCGGGGGGGGCGAAAGGCCCGCGGGGGGGCGGCAGCCAGCCGGGGGGGGGCGACGGCCCGCGGGGGGCGGCAGCCAGCCGCGGGGGGGGCGACGGCCCGCGGGGGGGCGGCAGCCAGCCGCGGGGGGGGCGACGGCCCGCGGGGGGCGGCAGCCAGCCCGGGGGGGGGGGCGACGGCCCGCGGGGGGGCGGCAGCCAGCCGTGGGGGGGCGACGGCCCGCGGGGGGGGGGCGGCAGCCAGCCGGGGGGGGCGACGGGCCCCCGGGGGGCGGCAGCCAGCCGGGGGGGGGGCGACGGCCCCGGGGGGGCGGCAGCCAGCCGGGGGGGCACGGCCCCGCGGGGGGCGGCAGCCAGCCGGGGGGGGGGGCGACGGCCGCGGGGGGGCGGGAGCCAGCCGGGGGGGCGAAGGGCCCGCGGGGGGGGCGGCAGCCAGCCGCGGGGGGGCGACGGCCCGCGGGGGGGGCGGCAGCCAGCCGCGGGGGGCGAAAAGGCCCGCGGGGGGGCGCAGCAGCCGTTGGGGGGCGACGGCCCGGGGGGGGGGCGGCAGCCACCGTGGGGGGGGGGACGGCCGCGGGGGGGGGGGCAGCCAGCCGGGGGGGGGCGACGGCCCGCGGGGGGGGCGGCAGCCAGCCGTGGGGGGGGCGGACGGCCCGCGGGGGGGGCGGCAGCCGCCGTGGGGGCGACGGCCCCCCGGGGGGGGGGCAGCCGCCGGGGGGGGCGGCGCGCCGGGGGGGGCGGCGGGCCCGCCCGGGGGGCACGGCCGCGGGGGGGCCAGCCAGCCGTGGGGGGCGACGGCCCCGGGGGGGGGGGGAGCCCGCCGTGGGGGGGGAAACCCCCCGGGGGGGGGCCACCG
>JAODAL010065492.1:0-18207 GCA_025379985.1 Phyllomedusa bahiana | reverse complement strand
CTCCTTGGCAAAGTTCGTATCTTACCGATCACAGTGAAAACCCATCTCACAAGATGATGCTGCAGCTCTTTGGGGGTGGTCCTGTGGATTGTCCTTGACTGTTCTCACCATTCTTCTTCTCTGCCTTTTTCTGATATTTTTCTTGGCCTGCCACTTCTGGGCTTAACGGGAAACTGTCCCTGTGGTCTTCCATTTTCCTTACTATGTTCCTCACAGTGGAAACTGACAGGTTAAATCTCTGAGACAACTTTTTGTATCCTTCCCCTAACAACTATGTTGAACAATCTTTGTTTTCAGATCATTTGAGAGTTGTTTTTAAAGGAGCCCATGATGCCACTCTTCACAGGAGATTCAAATAGGAGAACAACTTGCAATTGGCCCCCCTTAAATACCTTTTCTCATCATTGGATACACCTGGCTATGAAGTTCAAAGCTCAGTGATGTTACAAAACCAATGTTGTGTTCAGAAAGTCAGTAAAAAGTAGTTAGGAGTATTCAAATCAATAAAATAAGGGTACCCAAATTTTTGCACCATCAAAATTTGGTTTAATGCATATTGCACATTTTGTGTTAGTACAATAAGCCTCATTTCAACCCGGGAAATATTACTGTGGCCCATCAGTTATTAGATATATCAAATTGAAATGGCTTTTGCAAACACCCAAATATCTAGAACTAAAAATGTTTAAAGATTAATAGGGGTGCCCAAACTTTTTCATTATGACTGTGTGTGTATATATAATATATATATTTTAATATATATATATATATATATATATATATATTATATAATATAATATATATATAAAAAATATAAAAAGAAAAATAGCAGCACTATCAAAAAATGAAAAAGACTTAGCGGGGTGCCAGCAACAGCCAAAGTCCGGATACAAAGACTTCCCTTATTAGATAAACTCAAGAAATATTGCAGCACTCCTCAGGTAAAGGGTGAAAAAACGTGAAGTTTTATTCCACATGTTACAACGACGTTCGGCTCCCTCACAGAGCCCTCCTCAAGCAATACAATAGTGAAAAACAAAGGTGAAAAAATAAACAAAAAACAAAAATACAATTAAGTACAAATATCCAAAATTTCAACCATCTCAAATTCAAAAAATACAATCGATACATAGTGTGCTAAAAACTGTGTTAAGAGGCAATAATATAATCTAACATTGCCATTTTTAAGTGTAAAATTAATATCATAAAAATAAAAAAGTGTTAATAAGGGGGAGGAAGCAACAATCGCTTACCAAACATCATAGGGAAACAGCTGCGTATATATATATAATGTTTATAACATTGTAATTACTTTTTATTTAGTTTTTTGGAGGTTGGATGAATAGAATACAATAATATTGTTATTACAGTTTGAAATTTTTTTATGGTCCTAACTGTGTGATAAACACATGTTTTTTGGAACATATCGTTTGTGTTACTATTTGTATTGTATTTTTTATTATTTTAAATTTTTGCCAAAACGAAGAAATTTTAATGGAAAAATGGTGTTGTCTTTTTATTCCTTAAAAAAAGTTTAATTTAAAAAAAAAAAAAATTAGTCTCACTTGGGAACTAGACAATGCGATTGCTAGGTCCCTGATTTAACACAATGCAATACTTCTGTATAGCAATGTATTTGCATCCCACTGGGCCTTGCTCTGGCAAAGAGCACATTAGGTGCAAAGATGGCGACCTGGGAGCCTGCGTTAGGTCTTTGGCTGACATGACAACTTGGCACTCTGCAATCCATGGCATGGCATGACAGGGGGAGCTGTCTTCCTCTGTGTTACTTCTTAATATTGTGGTTGCGGTCACGGCAAGCCTAGGTGCCAGCCAGTTATTAGATTCTCGTGTACCCATTGAAGTGACGTTGATGGGGAATTAAGAGGAAAAAAAGAGTTTCAGCATGCACCCCCCTTCCTATTCCAATGAGGGTGGGGTTTTATACCCTCTGGAGTGAGTTACATAAGTGAAGCATCAATTTAGATTGGTTAACATCTTTCCAATTGGTGACTTCTCCACCCCAAATTTGGGTCAATACATTTTAATTTACACTTTAATTGCTTAAACACTCTTTTTCCCCTCCTTATGCATATTCAATTCTGACAATCTGGCTAGTTCCCATCAAATGTTCATCGTTATTTCTCTTCAACATAAGACCTTTCCAAAGTTCTAACATCGGGGTGGCAGTCAGCCCATCGCCGCCCTTCTCACAGCGCGGTTTGAAGATGAAAAAACGCCATTTTTCTAGAGACATGTCAGGGCAATATTCTGAGATATGTTTGGACATATTCAAAGCATTTAATCGCATATATTTATGGTACCTTGGGAAACTGAAACATCTATTACAGTTATCGCAGTTTAGTGTAGAAAAACTCATAAACATGAGACGTTCCTCATCATTGACTGTGGGTTCTAGGGAGTTAAATTACTGGGATTGAAGTTATCTCAAATCTTGTCTGTTGGAGCAAGATGCCAGCTGTATACTAGTACTAATGAATTCCTACATGACTGCCATCTTAGTGCTCCTATTATACCCTATTATAGGCCATTATTATACACTGTTCTGCAATATATTACTAATATTACTAGAATATGCTCCTAGAGAGCTGAAATCTGGTCTAAAACCTTCCAAGGTGCCTTATTTATTTATGAGCCGTGGGGGGCAGCCCGCCAGCCCCATTGACATGCATTACTCACGGCACGTATTTGCCGCAAGTACTTGACATGTCACTTATCTCCCCGTTCGTACAATATGATCGTATTGTATGAGCGGGAAGAGGAGGCGTAACCATAGTTCTCTGAGAACCAGGGGCGTCGCTAGGTAGGTTTGTTCGCGGCACAAGCCCTGGACCAGGCTCCCTGTGCCCCGAGTCTCAGAACGTCCGGTTCCAGGTCATTACTGTGACCTGTAGAGCCGACAAGCTGTTCCACTGTGTGTGCGTCCCCTGGACACACAAACAGTTCAGAGCAGCAGCAGCTATGTGCAGGCGGGGAGGGGGAGGGTGACTGCCCGGGATGACAGGAGCACAGGAAGGAGGAGGGGGCGCCGGCTGCTCACACTGTGCAGTGAGTCAGGAAGCAGCTCACTGTCCGGCCGTGAGAGGCTCCGCCCCCTGTGGTCCTCTTATCTCGCCCAGGACCAGACCAGCAAGAAGGACACAAGTGAGTGAGGAGCCTCAGTGCTGAACAATAATTCTAGTAGTGTAATAAGGGGAGACAAAATAATGTTCCTGAATGTGAACTGTACTGAATGTGTATGCATTTGTGTATGCAAAAAGGATATGTATTGTATTTATGTGTATACATGTGTGTATGTGTTTGTATAAATGTCTGTGTGTATGTTTGTGTATACGTGTGTATGTATGCATTGTATGTGTGTGTATACTAGTAAGGATGTCAGCTCACCTTGATTGCAGAAAGTGCACCTGGTCAGTCCCGTGATTGCCTTCTCCTAACTTCGGCTGGATAATTCGTCCTCAGTTGCAGGACATGAATCATACGAAGAGAAACAAAAGCGTGTCCAGTCTCGAGGTAAACAATGGAGAGTTCTTTATTTCAATAATAGTCGGTGCAGAGGGTATATAAAAAGACGTGGCCCTGCAAGCCTACGCGTTTCAGGGGCCCAAATTCACTCCTTGTTCACGGCATGCAGGTAACACTCAAATGAACAGATTAAATAGGGAACTGATCGTCATACAAACGATACGTCATTTCCTCTTCACTACATAGTGGGTATACACTGCTTGTTATAAAAAACTTCTAAAAATTATTTAATATCTTTGCTTAACCACTCTTCATCTATCTACATCTATGTTACTGTTATGAAAAGAGGTATTAAGGGGTTGATAGATGTTATAGGGGTTAGTGGATATATGCTAGGTCGTTACGGAGATTTAACCCCGCTGGTATTCTGGTTTGCAGCTCCAGAATCCAGAAGGGTTCTCGCAATCTGAAACCCTTTTGTTGCCATCTCCACCTCTTTTCTGGGCATTCTATTCTTTTTATGCCAAAAAAGGATAGACTGCTTAATCACCAGCATGTTCTTCTGTGAAATGCTTTGCTGCCCTGAATAGGTACTGTGCCCTTTATTGATGTTGTTAAAATGCTCCGCTATTCTATTTTCAATTTTCTAGTGCTGCATCCAATATAATTTATCACATGTTGTACATTGAATACCATAGACAATGTGGTCCGAGTCACAATTAATAAATTTCTGTATATATATTCTTTTTGATGGGCCTTGAGTATTCTTGAAGGTTTTGTTTTGTGTGCATATTTGCACATATTGCATCGCGTCCTCCGCATGGGAAGAAGCCTTTTTGCGGAAAGCCAAATTTTTTTATTCTTTGGCTTTTAAAATCTCGGTGAGATTTCATTACCTATGGATATTTCTTTTAGGTACACATCTGACCCCCTTCCTCTAAAAATTTTAGCCAACACAAATTTTCCTGTCTAAGTATGTTTATGTTTTTGTAGAAATTTTTTTTTATATAACGACCTAGCCCTATATCCACTAACCCTATAACATCTAAACAACCCCTTAAACCTCTTTTTATAAAAAGTAACATAGATGTATATAGATGAAGAGTGGTTAAGCAAAGATATTAAATAATTTTTAGAAGTTTTTTTATATCAAGCAGTGTATACCCACTATGTATTGAAGAGGAAATGACGTATCGTTTGTATGACGATCAGTTCCCTATTTAATCTGTTCATTTGAGTGTTACCTGCATGCCGTGAACAAGGGAGTGGAATTGCTCCTGAAACGCGTAGGCTTGCACGCCACGTCTTTTTATATACCCTCTGCACCGACTATATTGAAATAAAGAACTCTCCATTGTTTACCTCGAGACTGGACATCGCTTTTGTTTCTCTTCGTATGTGTGTGTATGTATGTTTGAATATATGTCTCTGTGTATGTATGTCTCTGTGTATGTACTGTGTATATGTATATTGGTGTATACACACACACATATCCACAATATCACCTCATTCACATCAGTAAAACATAATCCTGTCTGTGTGTCCCTTAGGCTATGTTCACACAGTGTATTGTGACATGTACGGTACGTGCCGCAATACACTGTGTGCTTCAGGAGCTCGCGCTGATCATCACGTCTTCTCGAAGCATGGGGGGAGGAGGGGGCAACAGCCCGCCAGCCCCATAGACATGCATTGACATGTCACTTATCTCCCTATGCATACAATACGATCGTATTGTACGCATGGGGGGAGGACGTGTAATCCATAGTTCTCTATGAGAGCTATGGATTACCGCAATTACGCCATGTGAACATACCCTTAGACATGTAAACTACAACCTGATGATAAATCATATTTGAATATAATTTTTTATACTTGTCATTTGTCAGGGTTGCGTATGATTTTAGCTGCTGCAGCAAGACTAAGGCTATGTTCACACTGCGTAAACCATGGGGCGCATTTCATAGCGTATTTGCACTTCAATATGCCCGACATGCGCGCCACAATTACTGTAATTCATAGTTCTCACAAAGAGCTATGAATTACATCTCGTCTCTCCCATGCGTACAATACACATATATTGTACATCGGGAGAGAAAAGTGACGTCACTTCTTCGCGGCTCTGATAGTGGAGGTGAATGGACCGGCCCCCCTGTGCTTGGAAGTACGCGCTGAACACCATGTACTTCCAAAACACACGGTGTACTGCCCTAAGGGTATGTTCACACAGCATATAGTGGCACGGACCTGTGCACACCGCTATACGCCTGCTGTTGAAAGTACGTTTCTCCAGCGTGAAATTTTCAGCAGCGCTCGGCCACCCCCCATCCATTTTCATTTTCCCCCCCTGAAAAAAGCGGACTGTACTTATTTTGGGCGGGTTCTATGTGCAGGAAAACAGCCTAACCCTAGCCCTCACCGCTATGATTTACCGTATTTGTGGGGCGAACTTTGGCCGCATTACGCACAGTTATCCCCCAAAAATCACTGTGTATGTTCACATAACAAATTTTGGGTTTCCGTACTTGGCGGGAATTTGCACTTCAAATACACCCGAGTAGGGCCAACATTATGGAAACTCATAGCTTCACTGAAGAAACGATTACCTGTTTTTTGGAAAAAATATTAGTGGGAGCTTCAGAGGGACCCCCTGGCCACAGTTTTTTTTTCTGAAAAAAACCACATCCCCCGCGGTTCAGGGGCGTAAAAAAAACCCCGGGTAAACCCCCCCCTTCTGAGAAAAAAACTTAACACGGGGCCGGGGGCCCACGGATTTTTTTGGGACCCTAGCAACCCCCCTGCGAAAAAACTATGGATTACCGAATTTTGCCCGTTGAACACCCCTTTATGCGATCTTATCTGCTATGATTTGGGGAGTATATAGTATACAAGGATTTTGACATGCAGTGCCTCTCCTGCTGGATGTACAGTAGACAGTTTTACAGGGGGGAAAATGAGTATGTGGTGCCTCTGTATTGTTGTAAATGTTGCAGTATATTAGTGATGTTGCAATATTTGAATATTATAGGGGGTTTTAAAAGGGTTTATCGTTACAAAGATCAGTCTCGATTATGGGGCAGTAAAAATAAGCACTTTTGTAATTGGGTTGCATTACCCGTACTTGGTTTGCAGATATGACATCTCGAAATCTGTCTTCTATTTCTGCTGTTGCTGGTCAAAACCCCCCCCTGGTCGTTCTGCACCCTAGCACCCCCCCTGCACTGTGTTTCTGGCGCATTTAAATTTCAGCCTTTTGGGGAAAACCCCCTAGAAAGAAACGCCCGGGGCCAACGCCCCTGCGCTGTGATTGGCTGCCTGCACACCTGTGTTTACTCCCCCGGGCTTTTAAAAATCGATAGGAACCAAGGTTGCTGCCCTATGTACTCTCCCCAGCTTTAGGTCAATGTTCTGGGCAATTACTGGCGTTTAAGGGGGTTTTCCCAAAGTGGTTGATTAACCCTCCAGATCCGGGCCCTTAACGTATTTTGGAAAAAAAGGCGTTTTTTTTTCCTCAATCGAATGCAACCCCCCACCCCTTTATGACTCATTCTGTAGTGTATAACAAAGGACAACACTATGTCTGCAAAAGCTGTTTTGTGGGGTGCAGAGCTTAGGGATCGCCCGCAAAAAGGGTTTTTGGGAGTTCAAGCCCCATCAGTAATTTTTTTTTTTTAAAATTTGTACACATATGAAAAGAATGAAAATATATGTGTAACATCTATAATTTTATTCATATACAAAAACAAAGCTCCCCATATTTGTCCTATCCTTGCAGTCACACCAACACTTCCAACATACGTGATACAAGCATATATTTGGGGGATGAGACATGAATAGGGAGCCCTGTATGGCATATACAGTATACATTATAGAGTTTAACATATATAGTTTGGCCTCTACATATGTGTAGAATTTAGGGGGGGGGGGGGAAATATACCCGTGGGGGACTGAACCCCAAAACCCCCTTCTTTGAAAAAGCAATAGTCTACCACTGCTCCCCTCTACCTCTGAAACCACCAGCCCAATTTGTTACAAGCTGAGCAGGGCCTTTCCTCAAAGTGATGTTTTCTCCCCCCTGTTTTCACCACTTTCCCACTAAAGGGGAAGCAGAGATTTTTCCCTTGAAGCGACATTTTAGTGATAAAGATCTCGCTGTTGTCAGTCTTTTTGGATAACCACCCCTAAAGTAACAGCTGCTGGCTTTTCAGTTGTGAAACTAAATATGACAGGTGTTTGCGGGATTTTGGGAGCCTCAAGGCTGCAGACAAAGCGGCGGGAGGCTACAGACTGTTAATCCAGACAACCTTCTGCATCACTTTGTTTCAAACAAAATGATAAGTCCGTTCTTCATGAGGACAGACACGCCTCCTGGGAGGAGAGGCCGCCCTCTGCAGGAAGACACCCCCCTGGATTTCAAACTAAATCTGAAAAATTAGCTAAACGACGAGCACTCAAACGATAACACCCCTTTAAGGTAGCAGGTCCCTTTCTTTTTGTGATGTGCAGTAATACAGTATTATGGGGGTATGAGGTACGCAGTTACCAGAAATACAGTATGACAGAAAGGTTTGAGGTGTGTCTCTGGTTGTGATTTGGGGGTATCAAAAGGAGGTATGAGATACAAGTGCCTCTCCCCTGGCTGTAAATAGCAGTATCATATTACAGGAGGTATGAGGTAGGGGGTACCTCTCCAGGCAGTATTTTTTTAAGCCCCCTTGGGCTATATTGAGCAGAATGCTAAAATTTTCGTACAGATTCAGTGTTTTCCAATGAGATCGAATTTTTTGTGGATAAAAAAAAGAACAGTGGGGCCCAGGGAGCTGAAACCTGGTCTAAAACTTTCCCAAAAAGTCCAGTTTTTCCCTAGTGCCAAATTTTGACTAGTCGTCGGCTGCGTTTAAAGTAATCAAAGTTCACTCGTTTTTGTGAATTTTTTCAAAGGGGCCCCCACTTTTTAACATCGATTTCTGAGGCAGGTTAACCGGTGAGATCGCCCGGGTCCGATCGAGTGGGGAACAGTGCTACACCTTTTCTCATTCATTTAGCCGCCGCAGCTGTGTTTATCGAGCATCTAAAGTTAAAACAAAACACTTTTACTGGTGGGGGTTTTGCAATCAGCACCAAAATGCTACAAACGCTTACCTCCTCAGGATGACCAGAACGGCCAGATTTGGTAAGCTTTTAGGAAATTGCATTTCTAGACATGAAGGGGTTGGGGCCCTGATTCTAAAAAAAAATGGAGTCACAAAAAAAAATTTACCATAAATTCAGGGTTTGGAAATTAGGGGCCGTTTACACAACAAGGACATAACTGGGGCCCTTTTTTTGCACCGGGGAATTTTCACGTTTTGCGGCTGCCCCAGGCCATGGGGGGGGGGCTTTATCCGGAAAAAGGGCGGGAAAAATGTGCCCCATTTTTTTTTCCCGTTTGGGGGCGGGGAAAAACCCCGAGGGGGACTTTCCATAGAGCCCCGTTCGGGTCATTTTTTAGCCGGTTTTTTTTTAGGGGGTCTGTAAAAAAACCCCAAATGGGCCCGAAAAAACCGGGCCCAAAAACCCTGCCGGGGACATGCCCTTATGATAACTTTTTCCCGAAGAAAATTTTACATGACGTCTTTAATAAAGTTCTTTTTTTCAGAAAAGGGTCAGTAAAAGTACCATAATTATTGTACAGGAAAAAAGTCACAAGAAATTCTTATTGGGGAAATTTTTTGGTGATTTGCCGATTTGAATGACAGACTACAGTTTAAAATTAAAAATGTTTTTTTTTTTTTAACAATAAATGTGAATTCTTTTTCATGGGGAATAAGACACCCCAAAAAAAAAGACCTAGAGCGTCTTTAGGGGACAAATTCTATAACCCCCACTGTCCTTAATTTTCGGGGAAACAGGGTAATTCTGATTTATTGTGAACTTTTAAAAGTGCACTACACACCCCTGTGATTTGTTTTTTTTACGAAAAAAAAAAAAAGTTATAGCTAAACAACAAAAAAATTTTAACCAAAATTTTAACCAAAATCATCTTACAAAATGTAAAAAACCATTAAAAATTTTACAAAAGGCCAGGCTAGTTTCATTTGGATGGGGGAGTTTCCCAAACCTTTGCCATTTACTACCGGAATTTTCTAAAACAAACTGAAAAAAGATTTTTCTTGCTCCAGATCTTTTGAAGCATTTGACATTTTTTTTTGATAAGGGTTGCTTATTGCTCCAACAGTAAGAATTCCTTTTGTCATAATTTAAAATTTTGGGAGACATTGTACGATATAAAAAAAAAAACGCACACTTTAAAATATATTTTAAAACAAATTATTCGATTTTTCAGGTCATTCAAGGTTAATTTTGACAATGAAAAACAGCTTTTGGTGTTGGATACCATTATGCAGGTTTAGAAAGCAGGTTTTTTTGTTCTAGATTTGGATAAACTTTTTAGACGCCCTCATATTTGTTAAATTTATTTTTACTAAACTCAGACCTGCAGCCCTTCATGAATGAGAAAAACAGTGCAACGTCTTTCAGCTTTAACTTGGGCCCCTATATTCTTTATCAGGAATTTATGGGGAAGGCATGGATTGAGCAGGTCAAAAAAGGAAGAAAATGTGTTTTTTGGCCTTTTTACAGCACTATCAACAATGAATTTACCTATTTATGCTTCATAAAAAAGTAAAAAAAATTTTTCTTGTCTGTTAATATTTACCCGCATAAATCATTTTTTGGGGCAAACATTTTTTTTGTTTTAACAAACTTAATTACTGAAAAGAGTAACAATGGGTAACACAACCACTTAAAGGCTATGCCCCACCTTTTACAATTTTTTTAACCTCTTTTTTTTAAAAAATACCAAGCATGTAAATGAAAAATGGAGCGACTTTGGAAAAGGGGTTGATTTAAAATCTTAAAAGGGGGTTTTCTAAATTAGTATCTCGCTCCCAATAAAATTTAAAAATATTTTGGCCCCCTTTCTGCCCTTCTAGTTCTGACGCTGCTGGCATGTCTTTTTGGTTTCTATTACACTAGCGCTGTGGTGACTATTTCGGGCCCCTGATTTAATGCAGTGTCATGGGGCCATTTTCTACATGTTAGGCAACGCCCCCTAAGACCTCGCAGGGGCACGCACAGAGCCAATTGTAAACGAAACCGGGAAAGACGCAACGCAGCATCAGAGCTGGGAAGGGGTATGAGGTCAAAGGTGAGTATGTTTCATTTTTTGGGGCGTAATTCATACATTTATTAAAAAAAAGGGGAAGCCCTTTAAATTTTTATTTTAAAACACCGTTGCCCCCATGATTTCCCTCTGCTTCTTACCCAAATTTTAATTTGGTCTGTTACTCAAGAAACTAAAATTTTTAAACCCCGAAGTTTATATACCATTTAAAAGACACATGTGCATTTTTTTCTCACTTACTTTAAAATCAAAAAAAACCTTACCCTTTTATTTCAGTTGGGATTACCAAAATTTTTATATTTTGCCAAATGCCGAATAAGAGACGAAGAGAAATTTTAAGTTTTTTAGTAATTTCTGCAAAAAAAAAAGTTTACAACACTGGGATTACTATACGCCCATTAGAGTCATGTCTTTGGAAGCTTCTGATGGGTTTATTGGAACATCTGAGAATTAAGATACACCTGTGATTTTTTTTTAAAAGCACACCAGAAACACACTGTTCGTTTTAAACATCATGGGAAAGGTCAAAAGAAATCATCAAGATTCGGAAGAGAATTTGAACTTGCACAAGTCTTGATCATTCGGGGTTGAAAATTTCCAGATACCTGAATATGCCTCTTCATCTTAAAAACAATTATACGCAATACAAAAAAAAATGGGAATTCCGCCACATACCGCTCAAAGGAGAGGGGTTCTTGTCTCAGAGATAATGTGCTTTGCTCCAACATGTGCTACAACCAAAGAACAAAAGCAAAATACCTTGTGAAGATCGGCAAAGCTGGTAAAATTGTGTCATAACCACTGTGAAAAAAAAACTGCATCAACTTGGGGGTAAAGACCACTCTTTCAGGGAAGAAACCTTCTCCCAAAAAAAAAAAAATATTTCCCGTGATCTGAGGAAAATAAAATTGAATTGTTCGGCCAAATGACCATCGTTTCGTTTTTCAGGAAATAGGGGGAAGCTTGGAACCTCAGAACATCACCCAACTGTGAAAAAACAGGATGGCAGCTTTATTTGTGGGGTTGTTTTTTTTGCAGGAGGGACTGGGCACTTCACAAAAAAGATGGAAACATGAGGAAAGAAGATTATGGGCAAACTGAAGCAACATCTCAAACATCAGTTCGGAACTAAAACTTGGGCAAATGGGGCTTTTAAATAACAATGGCCTAAACATACTGCCCCCCCCCCCCCCCCCAAAATGGGTTTCAAAGTGGCCCCAAATAACTAATTCAGTGTTTTGGATGGTCATCACAAAGCGATTATCTCAATCCTATTGAGAATTTATGGGCAAAGCTGAAAAGGTAGGTGCGAGCAAGATGACCTACAAACATGGCTCAGTTACACCAGCCTCCAGTCAGGATGAATGGGCCAAAATTCCTACCAACTATTGTGAGAAGCTTGTGGAAGGATATCCAAAACGTTTGACCCAAGTCATACAGTTTAAGGGCAATGCTACCAATACTAATCAAATGTAAACTTTTGACTTTGCAGAAAGTAATACAAATGCCTTTAACAAAAATTCTCTCATTTTTGGCAATTTGGCAAATATAAATAAATGTTGGTAATCCTAATTGACCTAAAACAGGGAGGTTTATTCTGTTTCATGTCAGATAGTGAGAAACACAAGTATATGTGTCTTTTTATATAGTGTATGTAAACTTCTGGTTTCAACTGTAGATCTGCACGAGCTGTAGACACATAGCTATATAGTGAAGACCTTCACAAAACTGTGCAAAAGAAAAAAAAAATTGCGAAAGTCCAAATAGCCTTTTGAATCAAACTATACATTTTTTTTCAAGAACTGAGGTTTTGAGGGGTTTTTTTGCCAGTCATTAACTACCAATTTAGTTGCCTCTCAGAACATTACAGCTGTGTTTGTTTGATGTTTGTGCAGGGAAAGATCCTGGCACACAAGCCAGATAGTTTGTAAGGCTAAAAAAAGACAAGTCGTCCATCTAGTTCAGCCTGTTGTGCTAAGGTGTTGATCCAGAGGAAGGCAAAATCCCCCAATGAGGTAGAAGCCAATTGTCCTCATTTTAGGGAAAAATTTCCCTTTCCCGACTCCAAACTGGCAATCAGAAAAACCCCTGGATCAATGCCCCCTTCCGAATTAGTACTATAATTTGTTTTTTTTTTTTTACGCCCCAAAATGCAAAAACCCCTTTTAAATGGGTTTTTGAATTCACCATGACAACCCCTCTGCAGAGAATTTCCCAATTTCCCATGCTCTTACAGTAAAAAAATCCCTTTCATGTTTTATGTGAAACTTTCTTTCCCTCAAGACGTAAAAAGGATCCCCCCTTGTTCTGATACACCCCGTGATAAATAAATTTGGGGGGGTTTTCCTATTGGACTTTGATGTATTTAAACATATTTTTTATGCCCCCCCCGAAGCCTTTTTTTTCTCTAACTAAAAAACCCTAACTTCCAATCTTTTGTTCTGTATCCACCAGCCCTTTTATTTTTTTTGTGCCGCTTTGTCCTGTTCAAGCTTACAATGTTTTTCCTGTGCACTGGGCCAAAAACTGTACACAAATTCCATGTGGGTCAAACCCAGGACTTGTAAATGGGGAATAATTTCTTAGTGATCTATCCCCCTTTTAAATGCACCCCATGATCTATTTGTTTTGGATGCGCTGCCTGACACTGGCTGCTAAATTAATTTACGTCCCCAGGATCCCAAGTCCTTCCCCATGTCATTTTACCATGTTTTTCCATTTAACATTAATCAGTAATGGGATTTCTTTTCCCCCATGTGAAAAACCTTGCTTTACAGTTTTTAAACCTCATTTCCATTTCCCCCCCATCCCCAAAATTACCCAGACCCCTTGTAATAACATATTACCTCTATTGTGTTGATTATTTACAGAGTTAGTAGTCTGCAAAATCGTATTTACTGTGATTCCCTTTTGTAAGACATTTATGAAAATGAAAGAGGATGGGGCCCAATATGACCCTTTGTGGTCCCCCCATAAGCCCCCACTCACCTGACAGTTGTTAAGAATGTTATTTGGATGGTTACCCCAGTATAGATTTTTTTTTTTTTTTTTCTTATAGGAAAGCATAGTTTGTTTTGTATGTAGATATTCTACCCAAAAACACCCCGGCCCAAACCCTTCAATTGTTGTTTTGAAAAAAATTTTTTATTTTTTTTAAAATTTTCTGCTGTATTTTATTTTTTTTCAGGCCCTAAAAGGAAATTTGATAGACTTGGAAAAAAGGTTAGATATGTGCAAAAGCCTAATACACTACGGTAAGTGGGTCTACCAGAAAATGTCAAAACCCGTCCAGAATCAAATTTTTGCTGGATGGGGTTTTTTGGACGGATTGGGCAAAACCCGGCTGTCTTTTTTTGGATTTGCCGTCCCCCCTGTACAATTGAATGTAGGGGAACCCAACAAAATCCACCAAATAAAAAATGTTTCCCCCGGTTTTTTTTAAAAGGGATGGAAAAAAAATCTTCTGGTAGACTACAGGGGGTTTTTTTTATTGCTGTCCACCCGGACAGGGTACCTCAGATTTTCGGCGGATTCAAATTTATGAATCCGCTGAAAAATGGCGGTAAAAAAATGTGTGTGTAGACCTACCCAAAATCTTAAAAAGCATGTTTTTTTTGGGATGCTGGGGAAAAAAATGAAAATATTCCTCCCCTGTTTCTTTGCCGTGTTGTTAAGTAATGCGATATACCGTGAGGATAAAGTTGGTATAGAGAGATTAGATCAAAGTACCATAAAGGGAAATTTGGGGAAAAAAAATTTTTTTAGATAACATGTATTGTTATTGTGTGGGCAGGGGGTAGCAAAGGGAGTGCAGAGGTAGCATCGCTCCGGGCCCTCAACCTAGGGGCCCCAAAGCCCTTTGCACATAAGAAGCCCCAGAAATTATAAATGGCATTGGTAGCTGGGGGCCCCATTTCATTTTTTGCAGGGGGCCCAAAGGGTTGAAGTTACGCCCTGTTTTGGGGGGATATTTCCGCATTTTTTGAATAAATTTAATTTTAGGAAAGAAAAAATTTGGGCCCCTTTGGGGGACCCGCACCCCTCCGATTATGATGGCTTATGTTAGTGATATCCCGTAAAAAGTCTATATAGGAACCCCCCTTTTAATACTCGGGTTGTAAAAATTTCACACAGTTCCTCACACTTTATGGGAAAAAAATTTCAGGGCCAATATAAAGTAAAACAGTTTATCCACCCAAAGTTATTATTTAGGGGGTCATGTTCAGAGTTATATCTCCTGACATTCTGCTTTATTAAAAACTTTGTTTTTTGCGAAATACAAATTTGGAGCATATTCATTTAATCATTTTTGTGCTGTTCCTCTGTTTTTCCTTCTAAAAAAGTATCACTGAATCAGCCCATCTAGGTTTTCCCATTTCTTTTTTCAAAGGGGTGTGTCCTTGCAAAAGATTTGGTACATTGTTTGGGCCCCAAATGCAAGACACCCCCCTTATTGGAAACACCAATCTGAATTGCAATGAGTTCTTTGCAGGAAAAAACGGGAAAATATAAACCGAAATCTAAAAAAATATGCTCCAGAATTGTTTTTCATGGCGAACCCTTGTATCTACAAAAAGGGGTTGTCAGGATTGGCCACAGCTTTCCTTTGAAATGTTCTCATTAGTTTTCAAGACCTTTTTGCTCCCCCTTAATAAAGGGGGTTTTTTGTTATTACTTTGGGGGGTTGGGATTGTAAACCCTCCTCCACCCTTGTTTTTAGGGCAAGTAGTTCTCGTTTCTAATTTAAATCGCAGATTTTTATTGGAGAAAGGGAAACATTTATGAAGATAAAATTTAGAACGTTGTAGACAGAGCAACGAGGGCCACTGCGCTCGTGTGAATTACATTTGCAAAAAAACATTGAAAAGGGGCCAAAAATTTCCCCTTTCCAAATAGTTTAAAACTGCAGGTGGGGTCCCCGAGAGTGAGTTTTTTCATGATGAGTTAAATATTAATAATGTGACGGGGGATTCACTTTCCGATCACAGTTTTAGCCCCTTTTTTGGAGTGGCTGAAAAAGAACAAAATTTTTTGTTGATATGAAAATTGCTGTCACGGAAAAAGAAAAGCGTCTTGAAAGGGAGCGATTTTAGCTTTAAGGAGAGAAGACCCAAAAAGCCCCCCTCACATAACCCCAAAAAAAAACTGTCTCATGGGGCGATGGGCGTGAGGGACCCTTAGCAGCCATCTCGCAGGGAGGTGGCAGTCTCTTTGTTGAGAACAATAGGGGTGAGTTTGAATTCCCCATGTATAATAAAGCTATTTGTGCCATGTGCAGTGTGATCGCCGTTTTTCATTGGGGCCTGTGCTTTCTCCCCGTTGCAAGAGGCAATCAAGGGGCGGGGTTCGGCAGCTATTGACCGTGTCGTTACCATGGAAACAAACTTGGAGAACCACATTGCTTCCTCCCCCAAAGGCCCGATTCCCTTTGAGAAAAATTATATTGCTGTGACCAACTTCCCTGACAGTCACAGAAGATCCCTGGTTATTTTTATTTTCCCCTTTTTTTTTTTTTTTCGTTTCTTTTATTTTTCTTTGAAAAATGTTATTCGCGGCTGGGGTAGTCACCGCTGGAAATTTTCTTTTTATCACATTTTAGCAATGGATGCACAGCCCATTTTTTACTCTTTGGATTGCTATGATAAAAAAAAAATAAGAGGAAAAAAAAAAGGTCAAAAAAATTTCTCTTTTTCATGCCAAAAAGGGACATTGGGCTGAATATTAAATAATTAATGAGGTTTGCTGCTGGCCTAGCAAAAGGCCCAAAAAAATTTTAAAATTTATTGGAAAACCAGGGTTTGGGGCCAGCGTGGTGCCTGTGTTTTCCTACTCCCGGGGGGGACAAAAGGGGTGGGGGTTCGCAGGTGCAAAGGGAAACTTTTCTCTAAGCTGAGTTCCACAATACCAGGCATGTCACCCGGAATCCTATTAGCAGAAAGTAAAAATGCACACCCATTTAGTGCCCTGAATTTTTAGAACCTGCCTGGCTGTACAGAGCTCCTTTCCCCGTTTTAAAAAAATTTTAAATGTGTTCTTAATAATGTTGATGAGGAAAGGGGTACCTTCTGAGCGCCCCCAAAAAATTTCAGGGTTGCCAAATGAGTTTTCAAATGATGACTCTTATTTTAGAGCAAAGCAATTTTTAGTTTACAGGGTTGTACGCCTTTCACAAAGTTTACAAATTTCCAAAATTTGGGAAAATTTTTTTTTTTTTATTTTTCTGAAAAATATAAATCTATTTCTAAAGCAATGAATTAAAAGGGAAAAAAGGTGTCTTGTGTTTAATTTTATTTTTGTATTTTAACTATTAAGTTTCCAGTGTTAAACACCAAGGAAAATATAGATTTTTAAAATAAATTGATCTTGCTTTTTAGTTTTTTGTTTTTTTATTCTTTTTCTGACATCTTTGAAATATTCATTTTATTGCAACAAAACATTTTGTAATAAAATACAAATGTAAAACACGTGGGCCCTAACATCCCAAAAATTTCTGTATTTTTTCAGGGTAAAAGATGCACCACACCCTAAGATCACCTAGGTTTTAGAAAAAAATAGGAAAAAAAAATTTAATGAAAAAGTGTGGGTGAAGTGTGTTTTTATTTACCATTTTGGGGAAAATCAAATTTTTGACACTTTTTATTCCAGTTTTTGGGGGATATGAATGACAATTTTGGCATTTGGAATATTTTTCAGCGTTTAAGTTCAATGCTGTTATATTTTAATAGATTGGACATCACCACTATGCCAATTATGTGTAACTTTTTACATTTTTTATTTGTTTTTTAAAAGGCAAAAATTGGTGATTTTAAAATTTTTATATTTTTAAAACTTTTTTTTTTCTTTAATACTTAGTCCCACACGATACTTAAAACCCAAAAGGGGGGGACAATCCCCCGCCTTAAAGCAGCATACTACTGTCTGATATTTTGGATTTTTTATTACTACCAATTATACCTTGTAACAGGTGTACATACATGGCATGCGGAAGCCGCATGAGGCTTCATGCGCCCTGAAACCTTACCCCCCCCCCCCGCAATTCATTGCGGGGTCGGGATAGGAGGGAACAAAATGTTAACAGCAGGGGTGGAGTGCTCCCTCCCCGCGTTAAGGCCGGGTGGAGACGGAGGCGGGAATGCTGCGGGAAGCCCGTGGAGGGTTTTAACCCCCCAAAATCCTGCTGCCCGGCTTCCTGCAGCATTGCCCTCTAACCTCCCGCGGGCCCAAGTAGTGCATTCAGACTATAACAACCTTTTTTTTCCCGTATTTTTAAATGAAAATACTTAATTGTTCTAGATCGACATTTTATGTTTGGGCCCAAAATCTAGGAAAATTTTTGGTAATTGGTTTTGAACCCCACAATGTACCCCAAAATAAAGGGAAAAGGAGGTTAAAGAAAAATTAAACAGTAATTAATACAGATAAAAAAGTTCCACAATAAAACAAAAGAGTTTCTGGAAGCTAGAAATTACATTACATAAGGGCAGGGTTTCTTTCGGCATTACTTTATACACAAGTACCAAAAAAAAAAATGGGGCCCCCACCTGGGGCCCAAAAGA
>JAODAL010065491.1:0-18207 GCA_025379985.1 Phyllomedusa bahiana | reverse complement strand
TCATTTCTCTTTAGAAATCCTGTGTGAGCATACTTGCAGGCTTAGTATACAAAAACCAAAAGTGGGCAAGGGAAATAGTTCCCAGGGAGCCCCAGTGAGATCCCAGGAATGATTAAGTTTGACACAAGAATGTAAAGAATAAAGGGGTATAAGGTTTTTTTTTTTCATTCTAGATACTTGTCTATTTTTTGGTTTTAAAACCCAAAATGCCTCAACTTTTCCCAACCCCGTGCACTGCTGGTTTCACACGTTATTCTTTAAAAAACAGTCACTGAATTTTTTTAACCCAAAGTCAGAAATATATATGCTAAGAAGAGAAGTAAAAACCCTCATTTTCTATTTCCCATGCCTTTGAGTCCATTCCTAGATTTGACTTAAACAGCTTTCTGAAAATAATCTACTTGTGAAACCACTCTAGGGCCCCCTTCCCCTTTTTGGATAGCATTTTCCATCAATGATTTGGAAAATTGTAAAAAATGCTGCAAAAATAAAAAAACCACACATGCACATTGCTTTTTTGATCCACGAAAAAAATGGAGGTTAATGGGGAAAAAAAGAAACTACAAACTACTGTAACCAGGGGGTAACTTTGGGTAGCAGTTTTACGGGGCCCTTGACTTAGGGGGGCCCCCGGGGGAGTGCTACCGCTTTCCGCTACCCGGGGAATGCCCCTCTGGGCCCCGGCAGTGAAATTAACAGTTCATGCGGGGGGCGGGAAGCGGGGGCCCCGCGCATACTCCCCCTGAAAGCCCCGGGGGCCCCCGGGCCCCGGGTTAAAAGGGAGCGCTGCCCGGAGGTAGCAGATGGAGCGAACTTTTTCTGTCTGCTACTTCCCCTGCCCGGGCTCTGTGGTCAGGGGGGGGGCGCCGGTGACGTCAATTTTCCGGCCGCCCCCGGGCTGAGCACAGAGGCTGCATGGAAAGCAGGGACAGGGGGGAGGGCAATGGGGGGGGGCGTTTGGGACCCAGGTGAGTAAGTTATTTTTATTTTTCCCACCCCTATGCCTTTCCTATCCCCCTATATGCCTGCCATACCCACCATATGCCTGTTATACCCCTTATGCTGCCATACCCCCCTTGCCTGCCTTACCCCCCCATGCTGCCCATCCCCCTATGCCTGCCTATACCCCCATTTTGCCTGCCTATACCCCCCAATTTTGCCTGCCTATACCCCCCCTATGCCTGCCTTACCCCAATGCCTCCCCTTTTAAACCCCGAAAATTTTCCCGCCTTTTACCCCCTTTGCCCGCCTTACCCCCTCAATGCCCGCCATCCCCTCATATGCCCGCCCTTTCCCCCCCATGCCTGCCTATACCCCCCATATGCCTGCCTATAACCCCCCCTATGCGCCTTTTACCCCTATGCCTGCCTTCCCCCCTTTTGCCCGCTATTCCCCAAAATTTCCTGCCCCTTTTCCCCCCATATGCCTGCCTATCCCCCCTATGCCCTGCCTTTTCCCCCCCCAAAGCCTGCCCCATACCCCCCTTTTCGCTGCCTATACCCCCCTATGTGCCTATCCCCATATGCCCGCCCATACCCCCTCATTCCTGCCCATTCCCCCCATATGAGTTTACCCCCCCTTGCCTCCTATACCCCCCTTTTTGCCTGTATTTCCCCATATGCCCGCCCCCCCCTTTATACCCCCATATGCCGCCTATACCCCATATCCGCCTTTACCCCCATTGCCTGCCTATCCCCCCTATCTGCCTATCCCCCCCTATGCCTCCCATTTTCCCCCCTATGCCTGCCTATACCCCCATATGCCTGCCTATACACCCATGCTCCATATTGCCTGCCTATACCCCCCCATATACCTGCCTATACAGCCCCCATATGCCTGCCTATACAGCCCCCACATGCCTGCCATATACCCCACATGCCTGCTGTATACCCCCAAAGCCTGCCTGTATACCCCACAAGCATGCCTGTCTAATTATATGTGGCCCCTTTAGCTAACTAAACCCTACCTATATGGCCCCTATAGCCACCTAACCCCTGTCTACCTGTATGGCTCCTATAGCTACCTAAACCCTGCCTGCCTATATGGGCACTCTATTGGCTACCTAAACCTTGCCTATTTGGGGCCCCTATAGCTATCTAAACCCTGCCTGCCTAAATGGACCCCATATCCCAGGGGGGAGGTGCTGGAAAAGTCAGGTTTTAAAGATATTTGTGTTAAATCTGCAGGGAAAAAGTGGTCGGGAGATGTCATATAAAGGTTGGACGGATAAAGAACAAGGGGAAATTTAATGACCGTCAGAGAAACGTCACCTGTGAGTCAAAAGATGTAATGCACTGTAATACTTTTTGTCTGAAAGGGTGTTTTACATGCTATTTTTCCACTATTGGTCACTGTATGGAGGTAATATCAGTTGAGAGCCTGTGACACTTTTTGTCTCCCCACTATATGGTCATGTATGGTGGTAATATACGTCTCAGAGCCTGTGTACATGGTTTACCATATATGGCCACTATATTATTATATTTATTTTTTATTAGAAGTATTGGTTTGTGATGTTTCAGTAATAGTGTGGGTATTATTCGAACATGTGGTGATAATTTGTGGTCGTGTTCTGGTGGATAATGGGTCCTTATGTAAAGGTTTTTGGGTAATGTGTTTAGTATAGTGGGATTGTTTGGTAGCATTTGGGAAGTGAGATGTATGGTAAAGGTATTTCCCCACTTGTATTATTCATTATCTAAAGATGTCTGGTACTGTGGGGGGTAGGGAGGGGGGGGGGGACCCAAAAAGTTTGTTTTTTGGGGGGCCCTGGCTTTTAGTTACGCCACTGCTTTCACCTAGAGATGTGCTTTTAAAAAAAAAACTGCTATCGCCCTAAAAAAAATTAAAAAAGAAAAGAGCAACATTATTTGTTGAAAACGTCTGCTGTTGCATTTTTAGCCAAAAGAATAAAGTGTTTGAAAAACGTTGTGCTTCTGAAAATTTTTTTACAAGCTTTTTTTTTTTTTATAAAAAATGCAACCTTGAAACTACCTAAATTTTACTGTCAGGCCCAACCACGGTCCCCATTTGGGGGCTAAACATAGCCCTGTCCCTGTTGCGTTTCCCGTTTCTGTACCCGGTCCTGCTGGGTTTTTTGTTGCTGTGTACTGATCTGTCCTCACCTTGTCCCTGCCCGCGTTTCCCCTCTGTACTTGCACGTTTAAGGTCCCAATTACCTGTCAATGCTCGACCCCCGTGATTTAACCCCTTAAGACCTGGGCATTGAGTAGATCCCAGGGCCCCAAAGGGGCTTTGCAGGGGGATCGCTCCGGACCCCCCCCCCACAAGGGCGAAGTTAGCGGCAAACGCCGTAAAACCCCGGGAGTGAGCCGGCGGGTTGGTCCGCCCCTGTTTAACCCATCAGACACCGCGGCAAAAGTGGCCGAGGTCTGAATTAAAGGTCGGTGCTGCACACCCAAACGTTATGGTCATCGGCATCGGCGCATGTGCGATGACCCGGGGATGGTGGGGGGGGGCCCTGTGGTGGGGGCCCTGTGAAGGTTCCCTCACTTACTCTGGCCCATTTGCCCCATTCGTCGCGACAGGAAATGGGGGAAAACCCCCATTTTTTACACCCAAGCATTCCTATGCAATGCATTGGTTGTATTAAACAATCGCGCCACCTAGTGGTCAAGTACCTATGTGGGCCTCAATGTTACAGTAAAAAAGAAAAAAAGTTTTAAGTACAAAAAAAAAAAGTATTAAAGTTCAAATCACCCCCTTTCCCCATTTTACAAATAAAATCATTAAAATAATAAAAAAGTTACACATATTTGGTATCGCCGCGTCTGAAAAAGCCCGATCTAAAAAAATATAACATCATTTATCCCGTACGCTGAACACCGTAGAAAAAAAAAATTTCCCAAACGCCAAAATTGCGTTTTTTGGTCTTTTTTACGTCACTCAAAAATGGAAAAAAAATGATCAAAAAAGTCGCATGCATTCCAAACTGCTAACGATAAAAAGTACACATCAGCCCGCAAAAAATGCCCCCTCACTGAGTCCGTAGGTGTTTATTTACAAAAAAGTTATTGGTCGCGCAAATTTCAAAAAATAGAAAATGTTTGGAATTTTTTTACATGTTTGGTTATTGCGGATGCATAACAACTGAAACAATACAGATAACACATTATATTTACCGAAGATTGAACCCCTTTAAAAGCAAAACCCCCGCAAACATGGCGAAAAATACATTTTTTTTTCACAATTTGTCCCACTTGGAATTTTTTTTTGCGGTTTCCAGTATATTCTATAGTATAGTGAATAACACCATTAGAAAGTACATCTTGTGCCGAAAAAATTAAAAGCCCTCATGTGTCTATGAAAGGTGAAAAAAAAAAGTTTTGGCTTTCAGAAGGCGAGGGGGGAAAAAAACAAATGTGTCACCAAAAAAAAACGCCTGGTCCTTAAGGGGTTAAAAAAACTTCCTGCATCTGTTTCTGGTCAGTTCATTTACTATCCACCTGAGCTCCTGGCCTCTGTTTTCACTGCTGTTAAACTGTCGTTATCTTTTGCGTATCTTTAGCCCTGCTGTTTCCTTTATTCTGTTTTCCCTTTGTTACCTGCATGTCCTGATTTGCTGTTATTTGCCATCTTGTCTCCCCTGAATACCCAGGTTCCTGATTTTTGCGGTTGGGTTTCCCTGTCTGATTACCTGTTTAGCCCTGCTGTTACCTCCCGTCCTGTCAGTCTGATACTGTTTTCCTAAATTCTGCTGCTACCAGTTTGTCAGGGCCAGTCAGCTACTTGCCTAGGACCCAGCTTCCCGCCTAATGTTTAACCCCAGTGTGTCCTGGCTGCTGTTTCAGTTAATGTGCTCCAGTATCTACGTTTCTGCTGTATCCTGCTGTTGTTCCAGTCCGTTACTGTCTGGGACTCTGTCGTCTGCCTCCCAGTGTCCTTTGTCCTGCACTTTGACTGTCACTGCGAGTAGCCACGTCAAGGGATAGCAACCCGGGGGTTCCCCTCAGTTAAGGCCGACCGGCTGTGCGGGGCTCTGATTTAAGGCCAGGGGCCTCTTAGACTCTGCTCCCTGGTGTGGTCTCCACACCACTATCTACAACCTGTTGGTGGCCCAGAGGATGCACAATACCTGAAGTTCGACATGTCAGTGCTTGCTGAACTGATGAAATGTGACACATTTTATATAGCATTTGTTCTGTTTTGTTGGTCAAAAAAACCAAAATTTATTTGACTTCATTTGTTTCTCAGGCGGGCATTTTTTGTAGCATTAATTTGCATAAAGTGTGTATTGGTACATGTAATATTTGATGCTTTTTAATTCTAGTGTGTTTTTCCCATCAAATCAATGTGATCCATCACATGATTTGCCAGTGTAGAAAAATGCTATTAGAAATGCATAACAAAGTTCAACGCCCAAGCACACCTCTTTTTTTGGTGCATAAAACAACTCAGTGGAGGTCTATGGGGAGAAAAATGCTACAACTCCCTAAAGAAATTGTTATAGCATAATTGTGTTTTGAATAAAAAATGTTATAACCCCCAAAATGCCCCATGATATAGGGAAAACTTATTATGATTTGCAAAAATTGTAATCACTATAAAGTTCTGTATACAAAAAAAAAATGTTATAGACCTGTATAAATTTTTTCATTTACATCTTTTAAATTCAAAGAAAACTCTTGGAAATCTAATTTACACAAACCGTAAAAGACATGTTGAGGCAAAAGTCCCTTTTTGAAATATATAAATATACGATAATATAACGTTATAAATATAGGGGATGCATCAATGAATGAGAAATTTTCATGTGCAAGATGATAAAGCACAACAAAAAATTTTGCTATGAGAGTAAAACATGTATTCCATACTAAACCAAATGTGCTGACTCCAAACCTGATATTGAATTTTGTGGTGGCACGCCCTAAGTGAAAGAGACTTATTCCCCATGGAGGTCATTTTGAGAGTTTTTAAAATATCAGAAACATCAGTGGAACATATGTGTGGATCTGAAAGTTTATTAGCATTACTTCTTAGTCTTCAGTTAGGATTTTCACTAAGAGACATGTGCTTCTTGTGCTTCTGGAAAAAGTCATGATGAAAGCACTATTTCTAAATGAGACAATGGACCCCGAGAAGTTTAAACACAATGTGTGACACAATCACTGGTAGATCCACTTAAAGTTTTCCTTTCCCCACTATACATTTAACTAGGCTTAATGAAAATTTTGTAGTAGGCAAAAAGATCGTAAAGGAAATGGCTTCCAGTATTTGAAGGAGAAGTTCAGTACAATGAAAATTGAGGTAAACTTAAAGCAGACATTTTTATTAAATCCAAAACCCACAAAATAATACATGAAGATACATTCAAAATAAATGTCAACCATTGAAACTTCCACTTGGGATGCCTTTGTTTCTGTAGTGAAACAATGTTCTTGGGAACAAACGTGCAGAGAACTGTGCTGAATTAACGGAGAAGATGCTTAAAGCATATAAACAATTTGGGTTGCAGATGTCTCTGAAAATGAAATCTCTTACATTTACATATTGACTTCTCCCCACCCAATTTGGCAGATATCAATGACAAACCTGGAAAAAGATTCCATAAGGACACATGTATAATAGAGACAAATATCAAGGTCGTTGGAAACTCCAAATTAATGAGCGATAACTGCTGGTTTTTGCAACAGGCAGCAACAAATACTCACAAGTGAAAAAGCAAGTACATGAAGCACTTCAAGAACATTATGGGGTGTTTAAAGAATGAAAACTAAATTTGGATAGATATAATATATAAATATTTGCTATGAACCTAATTCATTTAAGATTCTTCAATATTTTAAATATTAAAATGACAAGGTAAAAAAACTTAATTGGGACAATAACTTGTTCAGTATGCAATAACTTAATTCCTTATACTAGCTACATTCAGTATGCAATAAATTAATTCTTTATAACAACTACATTCCATTTGTGCACATTTATGAATAATTTCATTTCCTGAAGTGCCACAGAAATTCCGACTCCAGATTTGGACTCAACACATTCATTTACTATAAAAACACATGGTATTTGTCCAGTAGCGTACACATTTTTTTTGTTGTGCTTTTGTAAAATTGTCAAATGTTTCAGTCCCATGCATGTGAAGTTTGGTAAATGCATGCAGATTAGAAATGCTTGACCTGGCACAGCAATGTATGGTAGGAAATGTGAGAGGTTGATGTCTGAGTTGACATTGTTTAGAATGGTCAGAAAAAATACCTCAGCACTCCTCAAGCTTAGTAAAGAAAGATGCTGCTTCAATAGCCTCTTCCTGCTCCCCCACCAGACTGGACTGGTGAAGGTCAGTTTGGCCAAAAAATTTTCCAAAAAAAAGTCTGGATCTCTCATATTACTAACCATCACTTTACTGGAGATATGTTCACTTACAGTGATTTTTCTGAATAAATGTAATCTTTCTTCACTAAAGTTTTGAGGAGTGCTGAGGTATTTTTTCCGATCTATCATAAAGGGTTCGTTACCTACCATAAGCACCTAAGGACATTCTAACACTTGATGGTGTGAGGCATCTTTCCTCAACTATTGTTTAAAAATGGTGCAACCTTCCGTCAGTGATTTTATACACACTTTCATTAAAATAGTTTTGTGTAGTTTGCACTATAAAGTGTAATACGTTTATTATCACTCTATAGTTGCACTTTCAGGATACTGACACCTTAGTTTCCAGTAGCTCAGTATCCCATGTTACACTAGAGGGAGTTGCTGCAGGCTGATGTAATCAGCCATCTTGCAAAATACCAGTTAGTTCAGAGTTGAATTTTGTAGTTACTAGTTTCAGTTTTCTAGCATATGAAGTTATCTGGCCTCAAGTCAGCTGTGGACCAGGGTTAGACTGCCACAATACACTGTGCCCATAGAAGTTACTCACAGATACAACTGCAAAGGGACCAGAGAATAAGAAGTAACTTAGCATCCAAAACAGAGATAAATAGTAGGAGACAAGTTAGAACACAAGCTGTGTTGTAGGAGCAATCCAGCAGTCACTAGGTCTGTTGTTCAAAGGAGGTGTGGGGAGCCCATTTATCCATGTTTGGTATTGCCTGAGATAACATAAGTGGAGCTTTGAATTATAGGCAGGCAGGGGAGATAGAGATGCTGCTTTTGTTTGACTGAAAGGTCAATAACTAAGGGTAGTGGTGAGAATATCTTCATATATTCTAATGTGGAGAAAAGTAACAATGCAATTTTACAAGTTGAGCCATAAGTAGAGCACTGCACCACCCATTAAAACAGCACAGAGGTAGGCCCCATTGACTAGCATCTGCTTATCTGCACACTGTTTTGCCCATGACACTTTGCAATAAGATACAAAATAGATTGATACCTTATCAGGTGCACATTTTTTTACACATTTCTGAGTAAATTCACACCCACAGATTTCTGCTGCATATTTTCACTTTCTGATGTGGGAAATGTTGATACAGTCCAAGCTATGTAATTGTCAGGAATCTCCTGCTATGACTTGGAACTTGTTTACTGTGTTTGCCCTTAAGTTTGCCCTCAGTCAAGATGGTGGATCGTTTTCTCGTGGGTGCCATTTTTTTCCTGTTTCCTGTTTGTCAGCATATATAAATCCTCAAGCCTGTTGCTCATTGCTTGAGTATTGTGTTTAAGCTCCTGCTGTGCAGTCCTCGAGCCTGGAACTTGCATTCCCGTTAGTTCCTCACCTTTGCGGTTTACCCTGCAAACTTCTGATACCTAGTGTCATTCAACTGTGCTCCTCCTGACTTTGCCTTGGATCCAGTCTAAATCTCTGCTGGCCTCCTGTTCCAGTCTGCATTGGCCTTCCCCCTGTGTTCAAGCCGTCCTAGCCATTGGATTCCAGCTGTTACCCACTAGTATCATGACGGGATACTCAACCCACAAAATGGGGTCCGCTGGGGCTGGAAGTCCGGAAGTGCATAAAAACAGCTTCAGACTGCTATGGCTAACATGCCACCGGATGAAAGCATTGAAAGTCAAATGTGAGCTTATGAAGGCCGATGGCCTAATACCCAAGTGTATGGACAAGCGATTCAGGAAATGCCATTATCCGACCGGTGGTCCCTGGAGGGGTAAGCTTGGACCACCCATTTCGGTGCCTGTCATGAGATCGTGACAAATTCCGGGGTTTCCTAACAATGTAGGCTATACTTCGAGAAAACCCCTCGCAATTTCTACCGACAGATCGAAGGCCCTTTTGTATCATTATGCTGTGACACAAAAGCCATTGTTGGGCTACCCCTTTTAAATTGAAACTAAGACCCCCGGGGTCACCTGGAAGATTTTCATGACGCCATGAGTCAGATTTTTTCGATCCCAATGCGGTGCTACTGTGAAGCTGCAATATATCCTTGGCCGGGCAAACCCCCAGTTGTGAGTATGCCATGGGAATTCAAGAGGTGGGCGTCGCCCCAACTGGAATGACGCAGCGAAATTGTCTTTTTTAGGAAAGGAATATGCAGGCGTAAAGGATGAACTTCCCCGTGAGAGGCCCTTTTTAGGTTTG
Source organism: Phyllomedusa bahiana (assembly GCA_025379985.1). NCBI lineage: Eukaryota > Metazoa > Chordata > Amphibia > Anura > Hylidae > Phyllomedusa > Phyllomedusa bahiana. The sequence goes on along the minus strand of JAODAL010065491.1, from coordinate 8,696 downwards.
GATCCTTCATTAATCATATCCGAATGATCCCGGGGACTGAAAATCCCAAAAAAGACGACAGGAGGGGGGGCTACTCTAAATTTCGTTTTCCAAGCGTCCTCGCGGTCCCTTAGCTTTCCCCCAAGGCCCTAAGGGGAAAGATCCACAGGGTCGGGAAATTGGGCCCTATGCAAGTCAATTCCAAAAAAAGCTGAGGGCAGGGAAAAGAAGGGAGCACCGGTTTGGGAAAGTTATGCTTCTATTGTGGAAAGTTGCCCACTTTCTTATCAACTGCCCGCGTCCACGGAGTTTGGTGGCAGCCATAGGGATTGACTCCTCAGATGAAGAACCCATTGCTTCAGAACCGAGTTATCAAAAGAGCAGTAGTCCTTCCATCTACGTGGCACCTCATATTAAGAAAGAACAAAGATTCATTGCTTCCCTTCCATCAGTTCATGGTTAATCTCAATGGGTATCTCCAGCTATGGTAGATCGGGGGTGAGTGGAAATTTATAGACCTGTCCTTTGCTCAGAAGATGGGTTAAAATCCAAAAGAAACTCTACCCGTGGTAATGGAAACTGTAGATGGTCTCCATGAATCCGGGCCAGTGGACCAAAAAGACAGAACCACTCGGATCTTTATAAATCCTATTGAAGTCCTTTGTCTTTCTATGTCTTTTTCCCCACACTTCCTGTACCCTAGGCCTTTTCCCTGGCTGCAAGCACGACCCCAGTTATAAATGGGAAACCAAGGAGAAAAGTTCCCAAAAGGGGGGATGCCCTTTTTCCTCGCCCCCTCTGAAAAAGGCCCCGAAGATCAAGCTCAAGAAAACAAAAAATTGAGTACCCTGGAAAAACAGGGTTTTGCAGACATTGCAGCAAACAAATGCAGCCAGTCCCCCCACCCCGCCTATGATTGCCCCTAGACTTGCCCCCGGTGCACCTATCCCTTTTCGGAAAATTACCCTTTGGCAGGTCCCTGAATTAAAGCCCTAAGGATTCTAGAAAAAAATCTGGCTAAGGGGTTCATCCCCCCCTTTTTCCCCCCAGCGGGGGCTCCCCTATTCTTTTTTAAAAGAAGGATGGTTCTTAAGCCTTGTTTGATTACAGAGAACTTAACAAAATTCCCTCAAAAAAGTTTTAAATTGATCCCTGAGTAGGGGAGAGAGTGGACATGGAAAATTTTTTTCCCAAATTAGTCTTCGAGGGCCATAAATTGGTCGTATCAGATCTGGAGTGAATGGAAGACGGCTTTTAGGTTCCTAACGGGAATTTTTAAAAATTGTGTTAGCCTTTTGCCCTTTTTAATGCCCCTCCACCTTTTAAAAATCTCGTCAATGAAATCTTAGAGACCTCTTGGGCCAGTTCATTGTTTTCTATCTGGCGATATCCCGATTTTTCCAATCAAGGGATGAAAAACCGAGGGGAAATTTAAGCTTGTTCTGGGGGGCTAAGAGAGAAAACTTACATTAAGAAAATTTAAAAAAAGTGAATTTATAGACCAAGATCCAATTCCTTGGTTATATAATTTTCCTCGGTTACAGATGGACTTGTAAGATCAAAACAATAATAGACTGGCCTACCCCCCGAAAAAAAAGATGTCCAACGTTTCATGGTTTTGCCAACTTTATAGACGCTTCTCAAGAAATTTTCGGAAATAATTTTCCCCTCACACGTTTACTAAGAAGAAAAATGTTTTGTTTGGTCTCCCAAGCCAAGAATCCTTCTTCTTCTAAAGTGCAAATTCACTCAGCCTCTGTATTATTTTATCCTGACCCAGAATGCCTTCATTGTGGGAAGTGGGTGCTTAGACTGTGTGAGGAGCTATCTGCTCAGAGAAAAGGGAGAAAGATTTTTCTACACCTTTTGCCCCTTTTTCTCCCAAAGTTTTTCATCTGCTAGAAGAATTATGAGTGGGAATAAAAAACTGTTAGCTTTGTTGCAGCCTTTAAGGAATGGAGAATCATCTTCAAGGAACTCACAGCAAAATTAAATTTTTCTTATGATCACCGTAATTGGAATTGTTAGATCGGCCCAAATGTCTATCTCCTCACAAGCTCGTTGGAGTATCTTTCTTAAACATTCAAATTTGTAACTGTAAGGCCCGGGTCCGTAATGGCAAGGCGGAGGCTCATCAAGAATGTTCTCCAGGATTCCACTCCTTATTCCGCCCAAAACCATTGTTTGATTCTAATGTGGTGGGAGTAATCACAATAAAGACTTGTTAAAAAGGGTAAGAGAGGCTATGAACCGACTCCCCACTGTCCAATCCTGATGATGTAAATTGGTACTTAACCCCCTTTAAGGGACCCGCCGTTTTGGCCTTCTACCCAGCCCATTTTTGAAAATGACGTGTCCATTTATGTGAAAAAAAAATTTTTGACATTTTACCTATCCATGTGATACTCGTGACCATTGTGCTTTAAGTTAGTAAGAAATTTTTATCCATACAATCCTTTTTTGTTTTTTAAAAATATAAAAATTTCATGAAAATTTGGAAAAATTTGCGATTTTGAAAGTTGAAAAATTTCTGCGTGCAAGGAAGATTAATTATTTCCCCAAAAATGTTTATAATAGCTTTCCCCATAGTCCATATGGTTTGGGGCATCATTGTTTAAAAATCTTTTTTTTTTTTTTACGGCATTAGGGGGCTTGAAATTTAGTTTTTAATTTTTCTACAACTTCCAAAAATTTGAATTTATACTTTTTTTTTGGGGCCCCACTCCAGTTCTGCGTGGTTTTTGGGGGCCTGTGTTAGACCCCCCCCCATAAATAAATGCATCTAAGAAACTGACCCCTTAAGTATTTACAACATTATTTGGAATTTTGATAACCCTTTGTATTTCACGAAATTAAAAGCAAATGGGAGGTGAAATTTCAAAATTTCAGTTTTTTGCAGTTTTTAAATATTTATCCATTTTCATGGATTACGGAAAATGTGACTAGGTAAATGCAACTTAATATAAATTCCCCCGGTCTCCCCGTTTTTAGAGATACCCCATATGTGGCCCTAGTGCATTATTTGGTAACCATAAGTCCAGATGGGAGGAGCCCCACTATACTCGGGGTTCATTTTCAATAGATTTTATTTGGGCCCTTTCGGGTTTTGGGGACACCCTAAGGTGCAAAAAACTTAATAAACACCCCTAATAGACCACATATTGGAAAACTCACCCTTAAGGAATATTCCAGGGGTGCATTGGTATATAGACCCCAAAGGTGATTCACAATTTTTTTTTAGCATAAGGCGGGAAAAAAGAAAAAAAAAATTTTTTCCTTTTAATCTGCAATTTTAGCTTAAAATGTTTCATATATAAAAGGGTCTGGAAAAAAAGAACCCCAAAACTTTTTTAAGCAATTTCTTCCAGTTTGGCAATACCTAAGTGGGTGTAAATGTGTGTGGGCGAAAGGGGGGGCTATAAGGGGGGAGAGCTATTTGGTTTTGGAAAGCGTTTTTGGGGGGGCCATGTCGATTTGCAAAGCCCCCAAAGTAGCAGAACAGGCGAAACTTCCGAAGTCGCCCCATTTTGGATTAACCCCCATCGGGATCTAATTGGGGGTTTTGTGCTTTTTTGGGAATGCACAGGTGTTCCATTTTTTTTTTTAGCTTTGGGCAATGAAAATGGGGGGAAAAACGCAGTTCTCATTGTTTTTTGGTTTCAATTTTAAGCTTTTCGCCTTTTGCAGTGTAAAGATGTGATAATTTACTATGGGGGTCGGTTTTAACACTTAAAATGATATGTTTTTATTGTTTTTTTTTTTTATTACTTTTACACAGTAGAAATACGTCTTAAAAAATTGCTTTTTAGTTGCCCTATTTGCGCCAAAACCTTTTTTTACTTTGCTTGTGCAGGGTGGGGATGGGCTTGTTTTTTGTGGGTGAGTTGAAGTTTTTTTGGAATTTGGGGTGCATGTGCGCACTTTTTTTTTTAAAAGGGGGTTTTTTTTGGGTGGGGAGTTTTGAACAAAATACGAAATTTTGGGTTTGTTTTTTATTTTTATTTTTTTAGCGGTCACTGTAGGGTATTTTGACAGGTAGCTTTACTCACCCGGTCAATACGATTAACTGATACCCAATTTGTATTTTTTTTATGTTTTATGTTTTTACAATAAAAACACTTTTTTAAAACAGGAAAATAATTTTTGCATCACCATGTTTGAGAGCCATAACTTTTAATTTTTCTGTGCTTGGAGCTTGTAGGGACTTGTTTTTGCGAGGGGATTTGGGGTTTTTTTTTTAGTTCTTTTTTGGGGGGAAAAGGGTTTTTGTTTGCTTTTAAACCCTTTTTTTTGGGGCCAGGGGAAGAAAATACTGAAACCCTGGTAGTGTTTTTTATTTTTATTTTTAACAGGGTCACCGTCAGATCCATGAAAAGTTAGCTTTACTCTTTGGGTCGTACGATTATGGCGTACCTATTTATATGTTTTTTTTATGTTGAAGACTTTAAAAAAAAAAAAAAAGTGTTTTTAGGTGTAAAACAAATTTATGCATCGCTATCTTCTGAGAGCTATACATTTTTTATTTTTCCGTATACAGAGGTGTTAAAAAACTTTTTTTTGCGGATGAATTTTGTTTTTATTGGTTTCAATTTTGGGGTTTATAGGAGTTTTTGATCGTTTTTTTTTCCCTTTTAGTGTGCGGGAATGAAAAAAAAATCTTAAATTTGTGATTGTTTTTTTTTTTTTTTTTTTTCGGGGTTACCGACGGGTTAAATTTAAAATGACGATTTATTTGGGCAGGTCGTTTCGCAACGGGGGGTACCAAATTGGGACTTTATTTATTTTTTTATTTTTTGGGGGGATTGGCGTTTGTTAAAGGGGAAAAGGGCGGTGTAGTTTTTATTTTATTTTTTTTTTTGTTTTTGGGGTTTTTATTTTTTTTTTCACTTTTTTTTTTATTTTTTTCCCTTTTTACTTTTTCCTTTTTTTTTTTTCCCCCTGGGGATTTGAATAGAGATCTTTAGATCTCTCATTCCCCAAAAGGAATCGTGCATGCTTGTTGCATGACTTTTGGGTTTCCCATGAAAACTGTCGCACGATGCCCGGGGGGGGGCCCACAGGGGGACGGCCGGGGGTGTGACGTCACAGACAACCCCCGGAAGGCATTCTCTGCCCCGAAGGACAAGGAGGAGCGATTGGGTTCCCCTTAGTTATTGCGACCCGTTTGGGCCGGGTAATTAGGGGTTATCCGCCCCCCCCCCCCCCCCCAGCAATCGGGGTGGGGCGATGGTGCGGGATGTAGCGTAATTTTTGCTGCACCCCCCGCGATGCGCGAACTCTGCTTTAGAGTTTCGCGGATCCCCAGGCGTAAATACGTCCCGGTGCGTTTAAAAACCCCCAAGACCTGGACGTATGGATACGCCCAAGGTCGTTAAAGGGGGTTAAGAAAAAGATGGGGACCCCAAAACAGCAGCTCTATATACCGAAACAGGAGACTGAAGATTTGAGGCTAGCCATGTTCCAAGATTGCCCGGGACAAAAGGGTGCAGAAGAGCAAAAATTTTTATCCCGATTCTTTGGTGGCCCAATTTTCTACAGGAGTGAAAGGTTTGGGAACATCTTGTGAATTTTGTGTAGATGCAAGCTCCACATTCTTTTCCCGGGTCTAAAAACAGCCTTTACCCGGGCCCCTTCGCCCCCGGGGGTTTTGATTTCCCTGGGCTTCGTGTGGATTTTCCTACCTTAAGGGGGAAAAATATATTCTCGTGAGTTGACCGGCTCACCAAGGTGCACATTTATCCCATGTTTCGGTCTACCCTTGTAAAGACACTGAGGATTCTACTTTGAAAGTGTTTTTGCCTTATGGAGTCCCTGTTTAGGTTGTTCCCGGGTCGTGGGGTGCAATTTACATCAAAATTTTGGCGAGTTTTTTCTCAGCATGGACTCGATACAATTATAAAACCCCCTTACCCCCAATCTAATGGAAGAGAACGCACAAATGACCCTGGAACAGTCTAGATGCTATATTTGTCACCTACAAGATGATGGGTTGATCTGCTTCCTGTGGCTGAATTTTCGTACAACACTTCCCAAAATGCCCTCCACCAAAACAGACTCCTTCTTTGAAAAATTTGGGGATACCATCCAAGAAATTCTTCCTAAATTCCCTGCTGTTCCCACATATTCCAGCTGCTGCGGAAGGATCTCTGCATTACAGCAAAATTACAACTACAAAAGGAAACGCTAGAGAGGGCTCAAGAAAATACAAGAAGATGGCAGATAGACATCATAGGCCAGCACCAACTTTAAGGGGGGGGATAAGGTATGGCTTTCTACCAAAAATTTTTGAAACTTAGAGTTCCTTCACCAAAATTGGGACAGAATTTGGTTGGGGCCGTATAGGATTATCAAGATAATCAGCCCAGTAGCTGTTGGCCTAAAGCTCCCATCATCTATGAAGATCCATCCTGTTTTCCATGTTCCTACTAAAGCCTGCTGTGCCCAATCCTTTGGGGACGTGTTTCTCCTCCTCCTGATGCAGTGGAGATTGAGGGGCAAGAAAGTTTGTTGTGGAGCAAATTCTAGACTCAAGAATTTTCAGAAACCAGCTACAATACCTCATTAAGTGGAAAAGGTTATGGCCCGAAGAAAATTGTGGGAACCAGTGAGTAACATAAATTGCTCCTAGACTGATAAAACAATTTCATCGGGAGCATCCGGAGAGACCGAGTCAGGTATGGGTCCAGGGGCCCCGCTGTTGGGTGGGAGTAATGTCAGGAATCTTCTGCTATGACTTGGACTTGTTTACTGTGTTTGCCCTTAAGTTTGCCTCAGTCAAGATGGTGGGGTCGTGTCTCCAGCTGGGTGCCCTCTTGTTTCCTGTTTCCTGTTTGTCAGCATATATAAAACTCCTCAAGCTGTTGCTCATTGCTTGAGTATTGTGTTTAAGCTCCTTTCTGTGGGAGTCCTCTAGCCTGGAACTTGCATTCCCGTTAGTTCCTACCTTTGCGGTTTACCCTGCAAACTTCTGATACCTACGTGTCATTCAACTGTGCTCCTCCTGACTTTGCCTGGGATCCAGTCTACATCTCTGCTGCCTCCTGTTCCAGTCTGCATTGGCCTTCGCTGTGTTCAAGCCGGTCCTAGCCATTGGATTCCAGCTGTATCCACTAGTATCGTGACAGTAATTCGTCTTCTCCAAGGAATGTGAAAGGAAAATTAGTCAATAAGTGGTGTCACCTCTTCTTTTTTTTTAAATTCGGAATGGGAAAATTATGCACAATTGTTCCCACTGTGAAAGATCGCACTTATTCCTATTGAAATAATGGGAGGAGCATTATACAGTTTTAATCACAATCTCAATCACAATCACAAACTGGAATGTTTGTGAAAAATATGCCACAGGAACTCAGCTTAAATTAAATTTTATTGCTGCAGTTTTATGGAGTGACAGGGAAGATTGAAATATCAAAACCCTTTAGACGGGAGATCATTGTAGAATTTTCCCTGAGGGAAAGTTTACTTTTCTTTCCATAATTGTTCCTTATACTTGTCTTATTTGACAGATGACTGAAAGTGTGGCATAATAAAGCTAGTGTTTTGGGTTTCTTATTGTTTCTCTAGATAAAGATGATGAGGTGCCAGGTTATCGATTTGTCATGGACTGTAGACTCCAGATCACAAGATGGGAATCATAAATAGTAGCATCCCTGACCTTCTCAAAAGTGACCCAACCTTCTCCCTGTCCCACATTTTAGCATTATTTTATTAAAACATCCAGTGTCATGTTAAAATTAGGAATCAACAGTGTTAAATGTGAAGTTGTTAAATGTTTAGATGATTAACTTACTAACATGTTGAACCTCTGTTCACATCTGGGTATCTCAAGAGTGGCGTAGCAAATAATAATTGGAACTGAGTCTAATTCAATCCAAATTTGAGTGCTTTAGTTCAGGTCAGCCTTAATAGATTTTTGGTCAAAATTCACAAAAAGTGAATTCTAACTGTAACTCTTACCCAAGTTGGAGCTTTTTTTTACTGGTCTGCATTGCTTAACTTGCTGGTCCGTACTCTCTTTGTTCCAGCAGTGCCTGCGTTTTGATCTCATTTTAGTTCAAGATCACATCCAATGTCACTTCCAGTTCAAGGTCACATTAATATACCCTAAAGTGATGTTGGACCAGATGTGAATTTGAGAGAACATGAACATCTTGGTAACATAGGCAATGGAGACTGCAAACTAGTTAGAAAACCCTAACCTCAATTTAGGGTTAGGGTTACAGTTACAGTCAGGATTAGGGTTGGGTTAAATGAGTTTTCCTGTCTCATTCATTAGCTTTAAGCATGCAGGCAAAGGGCAATAAAATTATCAAATATATTGCGGTTCAAATTCCGCTTTATTTCAGAGTAAAAGCAGTTCTTATCTACTGCTTGTTTACACAAGCTTCTCTAGTTACCATCCACTCGGCAACAGGAGCCCCGGGTGGTGATATACTCCCTGCTTGTCTTAGTAGCAGGATTAAACTTGCTTCTCAATTCTCTGATTTTACCTTTCTACTGAGAAAATCTTAACCATTAGAGTTTTTTGATCTGGATCAGCCTTGTTCCATCCTGCAAGTCCACAGGGCACAATATTTTTAATAACATCAAAAATAACAATCACTCAGAGCTAATAATGTGTTTATGTTTTTCTTTCTCCTAAAGCAGTGCATTGTTTTTCAAAAAAGTTTTTAGAACGTCCCTTAACAGGGACAGCTAGGAAAAGGAGTAGCAGACGC
>JAODAL010065490.1:0-18207 GCA_025379985.1 Phyllomedusa bahiana | reverse complement strand
ACATTTGGAGGTGGAAAAAAACAGAGTAGGCCACGGTGGCACAATGACAAGGTGGGGGTCAAGGCAGAAAGCACCCATGAGTCAGAGAGTGGCAAAATTTGGACATTCTGGAGGTGGCAAAAACAGTAGTAGGCCCACAGAGTGGCACAAATGACAGAGGGGAGTGGAGGGGCAGCAGCATGAGGTAGACGTGGCACATGACATTCGGAGGTGGCAAAATGGGTAGGCACAGAGTGGCAATATGACAGGTGGTGTCAGGCACCAGCAAAAACAGCAGCAGCATGAGGTCATAAAGTGGCACAATGACAGAGTGTGGAGGTGGGTGGCAATACCAGTCCCTGGTAAAGATGGTTGGTGCAGATGGAGAAACTGGCAGCAGATGTGTCGATCAGGCGGGTGGGGGCATCAGAATAGGTGCTGAGGCAGGTAGTTTGAACGCAGATTCATTTCTCACAGTGTGGGTGAGGCGTCAGGCTGTGTAGTCTGACGTAAGGATTGGTGTGTGGAAATCCTGTCCGATCCACGCCTGATTCATCTTGACAAAGGTCAGTGTTCCACATTTCCGTGGACAAGCGGGTTCTCCTTGGGGTAACGATGGCCCCCGCCGCACTGGGAAAACCCGCTCTGATGCCACACTACTGGCCGGGCAGGACAGCTTCTCACTGCAAACTCGGCAAGTTGCGGGGCCCCACATCCAGTTTGGCTCCCAGTTTGTCCAGCGGATCTTCTAATGGGGTGGCAGAGTGCTGTCCAGTAGGCCACCACCTGTTGGTTCAGGGGCTGCTCCAGGTCCTGCTGCCTGGGTGGCGACTGCCCATCTCACTAGGCGGGTGAAGGAAGCTGCTCATCAGTGACTCCAGACTTAGGTTGCTGCTGATGGAGCTGGTACTGCTCCTACCCCCCCAACTTCCCCAGCAGCCGCGCAGTAGTACGTGAGCGCTGAAGAACCCCCGGTCAGACCTGTCAGAGGAGGGACGATGCCGCACAAGGCAGCGGCCAACTGACTCGGAGGATTTTTCCCCATAGTATTTGAGTTTGTCCTCCCTCTCAATAGTGGGAAAAAGGCTCCCATTTTGGACGGTAGCGGGGTCCAATAGGGTGGAAAGCCAGAAGTCATCCCTCTGAGGGATGCTGACTATACGGCTGTCAAAAGCCAGGCAAAACAGCAGGCTGCGGGCAATCGGCACAAGTCACACCGAGGCGATCCCTGCCTCCAACTCCACTGAATACTGCCACAGTGCTTGCGGGTCATCTCCCTCGTCTTCCTCATCTCCATCTACCTCCTCCAGCTGCTCCTGCTCCTCCTCTCTTGTCACCTGGGTAGAAAACCCACTCATTTCACCAGACAATGCTTCTGCTCCAATGTCCTCCTCCTTCTCCTCCTCCATTTCAGTCCCCCCGACTCATGTGGCCGCGAGATGTAGTCGCCACGTCTCCAGTCCCCTGCCCAGACAGATTTTCAGCATCCGTTCCGGGGACATGAAGCAGTGGAATGACGCTATTTCATCCCGTGTCCCTGGCGACTGACAAATAACGTGGCCTCCTCGAATAGCCTAAAACAAAAGGGCAGGTGTCACACATGAGCTGCCACTGGCTGACATAAAAGTTACACAGGGGAGTACTCCTGTCCGCCTGGATCATCAAAAAATCGTTAATGGCCTTTCTCTGTTCATACGTCGTCCAACATGTGCAGGCTGGAATTCCAACGGGTGGAAACATCGCTTATCAGAGTGTGTTGGGGGAGGCTGTTCTGCGCTGCAACTCGAGGAGGGTGTTCCTGGCTTTGTAGGAATGGAGGAAGTCCCATGCACAGTTTCCTGGCCATTTTCAGAATCTTCGAAGATCGGTGGAAGACTTCAGAAGCCTTTTCACAACCAGATTGAACACATGCGCCATGCAGGGCGCATGGACCCTCGCTGCGCGGTGGTGCGCGGACACCATGTTTTCCCCCCATTGTCCGTCACAAAGTTCCGATTTGCAGTTGGCGCCGGGAAAACCACACATCGATTTCTTGCTGCATGACGCGGAGCAGTTCCTCCCCTGTGTGACCCTTTGTTCGCCGAGGCAAGCCAGGTGTAGAACTGCGTGACACCGCTGTGCCCTACACATGTGGTATGATGGAGCAGTACTTGTGGAGGCTGAGATGGGGGTGGTGGTGGAGGAGGCGGACAGGAAACCGCAGTTTGACAGTGGTGGAGAAAGCGCGTCTACTGTCCAAGTTGTTGGTGTGCCTGGGCAGGAAGCCATTCACCCAGTGGGGCGTAAACGACCTTGTACTGGGACCTGATCGTTGTACAGATCCGACGTCGCGCTGCACATGCACCTTGGAACAAACCGATAAGCACAAGGGACTGGCCCACCTTCTGTTCTACATATTATATGATGTGCTGTACTGCCTTTTTGAAAAGAAATTAGGGCTTGGAAACTTCCATCTCGAGATCGGCACAAGCATTAGTTCTCTGAATGGTGCAGAGTACCACCAATTTGAAAAGGGAGAGATGCAGTACCAACCAACTTGGACAGGGAGCACGGTCAGCGCTGCACCTTGGATGGTTGGACGCATTACTGTTGATCTCTTTGCAATTCGCCCCGACTGATACGATTGCTGGAGCCTTGAGTAGCGAGACGCAGGAGCATCTGGGAACACGGGAGATATGTCAAAGAGAAACAGAGACCTTCTGAAGAGTGGTGGAGCCTTGTCTGGCTGCACATGGCATGAGTGACATCGGGCGCTGATTCTGTTGTTGCGCGGACGAAGGATGGGGAACACAAATTCTTCGAGTTACTTGCTTCCAGGAACCGGATGGTGAGCTGACATGTGTTGACGCAACGTTAAGCTCCCTGGCCAAATTTCAACTTTCACAGATTCTACATATACCCATATTTCGGCTCTCCGGTTGTCTTAGCAAAGAATTGCACACCGCCGAGTATCGGATTTTAACACCAACGCTCGGCTGAGGGCTCTACTACACCGCTGCCTCGCTGAGACCCTTGTGCCGTACTTTCATGGACTGCGAAGCGGGTTTTTTACCCTGGGCCGCTTGGCTCCGACCCTCACAATGCTGTACCCTGATGACTCCACGGACACACACAAACAATTGTGCTGCGCGGCATATCTGACGCAAAAGCTGACGCCCTCTTCTCCTGACGATGATGAAGCCCTTGCCTCACACGGCTCACCAAGTAGGCTCGGCGACATCATCATCTATTTGTGTTTCATCATCCATGTGTCCTCATCACCGGTTCTTGGTATGCAGAGGCTGTACCCCTCAATACAATGACCTCCATTCCCTTCCACATCTATACTTGCCGCCTATTGCAAGATGCAGGGGATATGGGCCCCATTTCTTCGCTGGCCAAGTTGCTCGCTGACTGCCATCCTCAAATTGTTCATCCTCGCTATATAGTGGCGCTGAGCCAGACCCCATTAGTAGATCTCTGGTGAGGGACCAGGATGGGACAGCGGCGGCTGCAGTACAAGGGGGGGGGGGTGAGGGCCGCTGACACGATAACGGGCCATGCCACTAAGGTGTGTCTGTTGTTGCCACCGAATATTGGATGTGGTTGTCAGTTGTTGTCTGGGAGGAAGTGGATGACTGGTAATCCAATCAAGAAACTTGGCTGCTAGTCAGCACACGGCCGCTAGAGACAGCGCGTTGTGGTCTCACCGAGTGACCCCTGCTGCGGAGTCCACTTGTGTTCTGAGACATGGGCATGTCCAGGAATGTTTGTGCAACCTACCACTCGCAGGTGAAGGCCTGCCACCTCTATGTCTGACATACTGTTTGTTCATAAAATGTAACAGACACCTGTTTGATGAAGATATCTGTATATGATAAGTAAACACCCTGATATTGACTCAAATGTACCCAGTAAAAGCTTGGGTAACCCTTAGATATAAATTGCGCTCCACAAATGGGCAGGAAAAATTGACTTGTATTTTGCCGTTTAAAAACTCTGTGTATTTTACTGAATAAAAAAGCACAAACAGGCTTAATTAACCTTCGGATATGAATTATGCTACAGAATTTCTTCTGTGGCGGTGAAAAACAAAGTTTCTTTTACTGAGAAAACACTGCAGAAAAATACTTAGTTAAACCTTGGATGTAAATTGCGCAAAAGAATTGAGATGCCAAAAACTACCAGCTTTGTAGCGTGTTACAATGGCGTGTATTTTACGCTACACAACGAGAAAAACTTGTAATTAACCTTCGGTTATGAATTATGCTACAGGAAAAAAAAAATTTTTGGCGGTGAAATAAACGTTTTCTTTTAGTCACCACAGCAGCAGAACAACGCTTAATTAACCCCTGGATGTATATTGCGCAAAAGAATTGAGCAACCAAAAACTGCGAGCTTTGTAGCGTGTTACAATGGCGTGTTTTTTATGCTACACAACAAGATGAAAACTTGTAATTAACCTTCGCTTATGAATTATGCTACAGTAAAAATGGATTTTTTGGCGGTGAAATAAACGTTTTCTTTTAGTCACCACAGCAGCAGAACAACGTTTAAATTTAAACCCCCTGGATGAAAATTTGGCAAAAGAATTAAGCAACCAAAAACTACGAGCTTTGTAGCATGTTATAATGGCATGTTTTTACGCTACACAACAAGATGAAAACTTGTAATTAACCTTCGCTTGTGAATTATGCTACAGGAAAAATGTATTTTTTGGCGGTGAAATAAACTTTTTTTTTGTCACCAAAAACAGCAGAACAACGCTTAATTAACCCCTGGATGTAAATTGTGCAAAAGAATTGAGCAGCCAAAAATTAAGTGGTATTTTTATTGTAAAAATGCTGTTTCTTTAAATGAATACAACAGGAACAGGCTTAGATCACCCTTGGATATTCAATGTGCTGTGAGCAGATAGCATTAAAATGCATATGCAGTTGCACTGGACACACACGGACTTCAGATCCAAATACCCCACAAAATCAGAAATAGAACGTTAAGAGAAGCAGTCTCTGAGACAAGCTGTGACACCCCCAAAATTCGCTGTATAAAAATGAGTTCTTTAGTATCAGCTATCATAAGCAGCCGCGGAAGCACCTTCCCTAATCAGTACAGTGAGAGCGGTATGAGCTCCCAGCGTCGCGCCCGGACTTATATAGTGCGGTGACGTCACAGAATCCCGCCGGTCTCTGATTGGCTTAATCTCTGCACATGTCATGCAGGCTATGCCATTCTTCCTCCCGGAGTGCTTTGCTCCATGTAGCGCCATGTGCTCGCAGCCATTTTATCAATCAAAACACTTCGTTCACGCGAAGTACCCCAAAGTTCGACTTCGTTCCTAACCAAAGTTTTCCTGAAATTCTAAACAAATTCCACTTCGTTAGAATCGATTAGCCCATCTCTAGCTGCGGTACAGGACAGGTATAGTCAATGTCAAGTTCAACTAAAATGGTGTTTCAAAGACTCCTTTTGCAGACACTTTTATCTGTGGGTCAGACAGGTTAAAGGGTCATGCTGTGTTCCAGGACAGGGATAGTCAATGTCCAGTTCAACTAAAATGATGGTTCAAATAATAATGCCTTCTGGCACTTTTTAATTTGTGGGTCATACAGGTTTAAGGGTCATCCTGTGGTACAGGACAGGGATAGTGAATAGTCTGTGACTTTTTTTATGTGACTCTTGTTGCCTAATTGTCTTGCCTAAGATGTAGCATGTATCCAGTTTCCTGTTGTGGATGTTAATTCCTGCTTTTCCACCCCTGTTTGGGTGTAAGAATGAAGGTGTTGTTCCTCTTCCATAGACTTTAATGGTCATCGGCGATAATCTGTTATTAACTATCGACTATCGGCATGATAATTGCCGATATCGACTATCGACTCGATAACAATAGTTGACGCAATCGCTCATCACTACTCCTGAGCTCGAATTGTTGGTAGGATCAATGTAGTTTTGATGATGTAGTTTTGGGGTTGCCCTGGCTTCAGAAACACAACCCAGTGTTTGACTGGAATTCAGGAGAATTAATCAGGTGGGGACAACAGTGCTTTGACATATGTCTCACTATTATACTTGGCAACACAGAGGTGGAGCAGAATCCTGTTTTTATTCATGACTTTGCCAAAGTATTTTCTAAGAAACAGTCGGAGATACTACCCCCTCATAGATCTTATGACTTTGCCATTAACCTTTTGCATGGAGTGAAGTTTCCAAAGGGGAGGCTATATAATCTGTCAGGTCCTGAGAGACTTGACATGAAGCAATACATTGCAAAAAGTCTACAGAAGGGGCATATTTGACCTTCTGTGTCCCCTATGGGTGCAGGGTTTTTCTTTGTGGGTAAAAAGGATGGAGGCCTGCTTCCATGCATTGATTACCAGGAACTGAATAAGAAAACGGTAAAAAACCAATACCCCTTACCCTTGATTCCACAGTTGTTTAATCAAATCCGGGGGGCAAAGTGGTTTTCTAAGATGGACCTGAGAGGGGCCTATAATCTCAATTACTTCCGAGAAGGAGACAAGTGGAAAACTGCTTTTAGTACTCCTGAGGGACATTTTGAATATCTGGTGATGCCATTTGTTTTGTGTACTGCTCCCACGGTCTTCCAGAACTTGTTTAATGATGTTTTCCGAGAACTCATTGGTTGTTGTATGGTTGTTAATCTGGATGACATCTTAATCTACTCTGCAAATTGGTCGTCATATGTTAAACACGTACGATAGGTATTACAAATCTTGAAGGAAAATAGTTTGTTTGTCAAAATTGAAAAATGTGTTTTCAGAGTGCAGGAGGTACCTTTTCTTGGGTACACCCTGACTCCTAACTTATTTTGTATGGACCCCTGTAAAATTCAAGCTATCCTTGACGGGGTCCGCCCTTTGTCCCTGAAGAATCTACAGTGATTCCTAGGGTTTGCTAATTATTATCGTAAATTTATACGTAATTTTTCTGTCTTAATTCGGCCGTCGACCGACATGACTAAGAAGGGGGTGAAGCTCAATAATTGGCAACCTGAGGCTGTAAAGACGTTTGAGAAACTTAAGAAGTGTTTTGTATCAGCTCCTGTTTTGATTAAAGCAGATCATAATAAACCCTTTGTCGTAGAGGTTTATGCTTCTGAGTATGGTGTAGGGGCGGTCGTGTCTCAGGGATCCGCAGCTATGACTAACCTTCACCCTTGTGCCTTCTTTTCTCGCAAATTATCCTCTGCTGAAAGAAATTATGACGTTGGGAATCGAGAGTTGTTGGCTATTAAGTGGGCCTTCGAGGAATGGCACCACTTCTTCGAGGGTGCCCAAAATCAAGTCGCGGTCCTTACTGATCATACAAATCTCACCTTTATAGAGAAAGCAAAAGATCTGAACCCATGTCAGGCATGTTGGGCATTATTTTTTACACGCTTTAAATTTGTTTTTACTTACAGACCAGGTACAAAGAATGTTAAAGCTGATGCGCTATCTACATAGTTACATAGTTAGTATGGTTGAAAGAAAACATGTGTCCATCAAGTTCAACCAAGGGTGGGGAAAATGTGGGTGAAGGGAGAGAGACAAGGACTTTAGGCCCAGCCTCACCACTGGTTAATGCCATGGAACCCACAAGGCAAGAACCAATCTGCTCCAGTGGAGACCATATCTCTGACCCCAGAGCCTCCACCAGCCAGGATCCAGAATTTTACATAGCTACGTACACATTAATATTCTTTAGTTCCAGGTAGGTATCTAAGCCTTTCTTGAAACTCTCTACAGTTCCTGCTGTGACTAGCTCCTCAGGCCGGCTATTCCACAGATTCACAGTTCTTACAGTGAAGAACGCTCATCTCCTCTGGAGATTGAATCCTTTTTTCTCTAGTCGAAGGGAATGTCCCCTTGTCTTTTGAGGGGGCTTCACTTGAAATAATTTTTTCCCCATACTTTTTGTAGGGACCATTTATATATTTAAAATAAATTAATCATGTCCCCCCGGAGCCTTCTTTTCTCAAGACTAAATAAGTTCAATTCTTCTAAACTGTCCATAACTAAGATGCTCCATTCCCCTTATAAGTTTGGTTGCTCGTCTTTGTACTCTCTCTAGTTCCATTACATCTCTTCTATAAACTGGGGCCCAGAACTGAGCAGCATATTCTAAGTGAGGTCGCACCAATGCTTTGTACAGCGGTAGAATTACATCCTTGTCCCGCGAGTCCATGCCTCTTTTAATACACACCAATATCTTACTTGCCCTAGAGGTAGCTGATTGATATTGCATGCTGTTCTGTAGTCTATGATCTACAACAACGCCCAAATCTTTTTCAACAAGCGATTCTACAAGTTTTTCTCCCCTAGGACATATGATGCCTGTAGATTATTTCTACCCAGATGCAGAACCTTACATTTATCCACATTGAACCCCATTTGCCAAGTGGATGCCCAAGCCCTTAGTGTGCCCAGGTCTGCTTGCAATTTATGAGCATCTTCCATAGATTGCACTACCTTTCATAGCTTGGTGTCATCTTCAAAAATCGAAACCGTGCTATTGATCTCTTCTACTATATCGTTAATAAATACATTAAATAAGAGAGGACCCAATACTGAGCCCTGCAGCACACAACTCACAACCGGGGACCACTCAGAGTAGGAGTCATTTACCACCACTCTCTGAGTACGATCCAGCAGCCAGTTTTTAATCCAATTACACACTGTTATCTCTAACCTAGTGGATTCTAATTTACCAAACAAACGGTTATGCGGGACAGTGTCAAATGCCTTTGCAAAGTCTAAAAACACAATATCCACAGCTGCCCCACTATCCAGACTTCTACTCACCTCTTCATAAAAACAGATCAAATTGGTCTGACATCTTCTGTCCTTAGCAAATCCATGCTGGCAATCACTAATAATATTGTTTTTTTCAACATACTCCTGTATATAGTCCCTTATGAGCCCCTCAAACATTTTTCCCACAACAAATGTTAAACTTACTGGTCTATAACTACCTGGGCAAGACTTGGAGCCTTTTTTGAAGATGGGAACTACATTTGCCTGCGCCAGTCTCCTGGTACTATACCAGTCACCATGGAATCTCTAAATATCATGTACAGGGGCACAGAGATAACCGAGCTGAGCTCTTTAAGAACTTTTGGGTGAATGCCACCAGGGCCTTGAGTCTTGTTCACATTCAGTTTATTTAACTTGGCTTTGACTTTTTCTACACTGAGCCAATTAATTATAGCAGATGATGTATTAACAGTACTGGCACCACCTACATCTGCACCTGGCCCACCCCCATCAACTACTATCTTATTGATAGTATATACTGAGCTGAAGAACCTATTTACTACCTCTGCCTTCTCTTGGTCACCAGTGACCAGCACCCCATCACAGGCGTTTAAGGGTCCTCTTTGCTCTGACTTTGGCTTTTTGGCATTAATATGCTTAAAGAATTTCTTGGGGATAGTATTGCTGTCCTTGGCCACCTGCCTCTCATTTTGAATTTTAGCTGCTTTTATCACTTTTTTACAGATTTTATTAAGCTCTCTGTAATTTTCAAAGACTTTTGCCGAGCCCTCTGACTTATATTTTTTAATGCCCTTTTTTATTGTTTATTGCCCTCTTAACAGAAGGTAGAAGCCATGTTGGTTTTAGTTTTAGTCGCCTATACTTGTTACCCATAGGAATATATTTTGCAATAAATTTCCCCAAAGTATATTTAAAGCTCTCCCACTTGGCTTCTATATCACTATTTGCTAATAGCTGCTCCCAGTCTAGGTCCTGTATTGCATCCCTCAATAAAGAAAATTTGGCCCTTTTAAAATTAAAATGTTTTTGCCTTCCCGCTCTGTCTTTCTTTTTTCCAGTTTACACTAAAATGAATTATATTGTGGTCACTGTTACCTAGATTTTCAGAAACAGTGACCGCTCCGACAAGTTCTGCTTTGTTAGAAAGTACCAGATCCAACAGAGCATCACTTCTAGTGGGTTCCTCCACAAACTGCCCCATAAAATTATCCTCTAACAGATTGAGGAACTTCCTTCCCTTTTCAGTTGATGCAGAACCGTGACCCCAGTCAATGCCTGGGAAATTAAAGTCACCCATTATTATCACTGTACCTGCCTGTGCTGCCCGCACCATTTGATTATGCACCTGTTCTTCTATCTCCTCAGTGATGTTCGGGGGTCTAGAAAATAATATTTTCTGCATAAACCCCCTCTTGTATTTCCACCCACAATGTTTCCACATCATTAGCTACTCCGCCCTGTATTACCTCTTTCACATTTGCCTTCATATCACTCCTTACATACAGACACACTCCTCCTCCCCTCCTGTTCGCTCTGTCTTTCCTAAATAGATTAAAACCTTGAAGGTTGACCACCCAATCATGCGAGGAGTTCAGCCATGTTTCAGCAATACCTACCACATCAATCAGTTCGAAAACAAAAAGGAAAAACAAACACCAGCTCACCCAAGGTAGTAAATCAGCACGGACCGCACTGGCAGGTGCAGGAATCCACAGAAGAATCAACGAATGTCGAGCTGATGTAGTGCAGTATAAAATCCTCGTTTATTTAGAAGCCAAGAACAAATGGAAAGATCCAAGATAAAAGATACATCTCACGCGTTTCAGGCCTGGTACATAGTGGCCCTTAATCGTAGAATAAAAGCATACAAACATAGACACACCTATATAGCCCTAGCAATTAACAAACACATGTGTGATAGTAAAGGGAAAGAGGTGTGTCTAGAAAACAGAATGACATAGTAACAAAAAATGTATACAACACAGGACAACAAACAAAAGGACAGGATACAATAATATAACAAATAGCAACTAATATTGCAAAATTAAATCCTGTCTATTGTTGAGTCCAAAAGGTGCACGAGTCTTTAGGGTAAAGATCCAGAAGGATTCACGGTTCAAAAGTTTCCTTCTATGATCGCCTCCCCTCACAGGAGGATTAACCCTTTCTATACCTTGTATGGAGAGCGAGTCCACATTGCCCGCATGGTGTAGGGAGAAGTGCCGTGAAATCGCAGAGACATTGTGTGTGTGCAGTGACCTACAGTCCGAGAGATGTCTCCTAATACGTTCCTTTAATTTACAAGTGGTACAGCCCACGTACTGCACATGACACTGTAGACATGATGCCAGATATACAACATAACGGGTGTTACAGTTAATATATTGTTTAATAAAAAAAAAAAATTCCAGTTTGAAAAGATTTATAGGAAGAGGATTGGCAAAGGACTTTACAGCAGGCACATCTGATATGGCCACATCTGTAACAGCCTAAGTGTCGTAACCACGTTAGAGTAGTGTCTGAGGAGTTAAAGAGGCTTGGAGAGAGACGCTGTCTCAAAGTTGGTGCCCTTCTGGCGACACATTTAAAACCACACATATTGATTTTTTAGATTTGGCGCTGGATGTGGTTAATGACTCTGTCTCTATTTCCACTTATAGGAAAAGTACTGCTGGAAACAATATTCTCCATGCCCATTCGTGTCATCCGAAGCATACATTAACCAACATACCTGTGGGGGCGAGGTTACGTGCTAGGCGCAATTGTTCAGATGTCAACACTTTTTTAGTAGAAAGTGACACTATCTCTAGTAGACTTAGGAGTAGAAAATATCCATATTGGAGTTTGCAACGAGCTAAAAATATAGCATTGAAGAATGACCAGAAAAAACTGCTAAATACAGCTCATCATCAAACAACTAATAATTTTAATAATTCTATTAAACCTCCTTTAGTGTTCTCTACATCTTACAGCCTAGAGTTTCATGATATCTCTAACATCATGAAAATTTTTTTGCCTATCCTCTCCCTAGATCCACTACTTGTCCATTGTTTTGATGATGGTTTTAAATGTGTCGCCAGAAGCCTTTCAGATGATGGCATGGGATTATACATTATACCTTTAGTGGACAGCATGTGATCATTTATTACACAGTTAGTAGATGGCATGAGATTACATGAGATATTGTGGGTACCTATATCTTCAATGCTGGTTTGCAACATATGGATCTGCATATCCACTGGTCTACTCCACCTCCCCCATTCCACTTCTCCACCCGCCGATATAGTCTGCCCACTATCGACCCCTTCATTTTCTATATTGTCCTCCCTCCTCAGCCCTAGTTTAAATACTCCTGCACTCCTTCTAGAATTCTTTCCCCCAGCACACCAAATCCCCTTCCATTCAGGTGCAATTTATCTGTAGAAAACAGATTGTACCCCATGAAAAATCAGCCCAGTGCTCTAAGAACCCAAACCCCTCTGTCCTACAACACGACTTCAGCCATGCATTTAACTCCCTGAGCTCCCGCTGTCTTTCCTGAGTAGCGCATGGCACCGGCAGTATTCCGGAGAACACAACCTTGGAGGTCCTTCCCTTCAGCTTTGAGCCTAGTTCTTTAAAATTATTATTTAGGATCCTCCACCTACCATGTATTCTGTCATTGATTCCAACATGGACCATGATAGCTGGGTCATTGTCAGCCCCTCCCAGTAATTTATCCACCCGATCCACAACATGCCGAACCCTGGCACCAAGGAGACAGCAAACCATTCAGTTGAGGGGGTCCTGGCGACAAATTATTCTATCCGTCTTCCTGATTATAGAATCCCCTACAACTACTAACTGTCTTCTCTTACCTGCATTCCCATCCCCCCTACTACTAGTTGGGCTGCTCTTCCGGTTGCTAGGAAGAGCAGTGTCCACTAGGGCTGACATTTCTGAGACTGATTCCCCAGCATTATCACCCAACTTGGCAATTTTGCTATGAGTCTCAGGAGGAGAAGTGGCCTTCCTTTTTCTGGTACCCCTAGAACTCCCCCTGTCTACATTAACCCAGCTACACGGCTCCTCCTGCTGATCCAGTACTCCAACCTCAACATTTAGCTCACTAACTGTTTGCTCCAAGAGTAGCAAACTCTTCTCTTCGTTGTCAATTTCCCTCAGTGTCGCATTTTGCTCCTCTATTTATAAAATGCGAGCTACCAGAGTAGCAACATGCACACATATGCTACAGCGGTATTCACCCTGGATATCTTGCTCCAGTAGTGCATACATATGGCAGATTGTGCACTGTTGGAAATTGCCAGTGAAGCTGCCCATTATCCCCATGCAACAGCAAAGAAGAGAAAAAAAAGTTAATGAGATTGAAGAATTAAATAAAATAGGTTTGTTTACTTACCAGATTTTCTCTCCTGTTTTTAACTTCGTTTTTTTAACTCAGCACTCTGTTCTCTCAAGCGCTCAGTTTGAGCCAAGCAATGGAGCCACCAATAGAGCCAGCTTCTGAAGCTTCTGTGCCAGCCACTCACCCCAAGGGGATCCGGTACCTATATTGCCCAAGGAGACTGTTGTCTCAGCTATTTCCCCTGATTTAGCCACAGAGATTAAGACCCACTATATGAGACCTGTTAATTGTCAGGTTTCGAAGTTCTTTGTCCCCACTCAGTTCCGGCTACTATTATTAAAAGACTTTCATGATTCTGTATTATCTGGACATCCCGGAGTGCCTGGCCTAAAGAGCTTTATTTCTCGCAACTACTGGTGGCCTTCGTTGTCTTGTGATGTTGAGGCCTATGTGGCATCTTGTGAGGTTTGTGCTAGGGTGAAGGTTCCCTGAACTCGTCCTCCTGGCGATCTTTTCCCTCTACTAATACCTGAGCATCCATGGACCCACATCTCCATGGATTTTATGACTGATCTCCCTACCTCGGAGCGCAAATCTGTTATTTGGGTGGTAGTGGACTGTTTCAGTAAAATGTGCCATCTTGTTCCTTAAAGGGGGTTACCATCGTCCAAAAAAAACTGGCTGAACTATTTATTAAACATATTGTTAAACTACATGGTTTAACAGAGAATATTGTTTCAGACAGAGGGGTTCAGTTTGTTTCTTGATTGTGGAATGCAATTTGCAAGTCTTTGGGTATCACCTTGTCCTTCTCCTCTGCCTTCCACCCAGAGACTAATGGGTAGACAGAGAGGGTAAATCAAATGGTAACGCAAAATCTCCATTGTTATGTATCTGATCAGCAGGTAGATTGGGTGAAATACTTACCTTTGGTTGAATTTGCCATTAACAATCAGGATAGTAGCTCGCCTGGTACCTCACCATTTTACTGTAACTATGGTTTTCACCCAAGGCATGCCTCATTTTCCAGCGCTACATCTGATCACAGCGGGGTGGATGTTATCATTAAAGATCTGTGCACAGTCTGGGCCTAAGTTCAGGAGAACTTGGTTAATACCCAGAACATCCAAAAGAAATATTGTGATAGACAGCGTCTTTGTTCCAAAGGGTTTGCTGTTGGGGATAAAGTATGGTTATCCACCAGAAATCTTCGATTAAAAGTTCCCTCTGGCAAACTTGCGGGTCCATATGTGGTTCAAGAGGTGGTTAATCTGGTGGCATATCATCTGAAATTACCTTCTTGTCTCCGCATACACAATGTTTTTCATTGTTCGCTTCTTAAGAGGTATATTCAGCCTGTGACTCTGCCCTCTAGACTTCCTCCTCCAGTTCGTGTAGAGGGTGAGTTAGAATACGAAGTTGCCCAAATCTTGGACATCCATAAGGTCCAAAGGTCACTGCAGTACCTATTCGATTGGAAGGGTTATGGTCCTGAGGAGAGATCGTGGATTCCGTCGAAATCCATCCATGCTGATCACCTGGTTAAGGAATTTCACGAGTCTCACTCAGACAAACCTAGACCAGGGAAGGGTCCAGTGGCCCCTCCTAAGAGAGAGGGTACTGTCAGGGCTAGGCAGCACTCAGTTTGCAAGGAGCAACATTCTGCAGCAGCTAACTTGCGGCCCCACCCTGATAGACGTTCTGCTGGAAGCTGTTTGAGTGACAGAGGCCCAGCCACTCTGGACAGAGAGGATGTCGCACCAGCCAATGGGAGGGCCCAGAGACCGCTCCAATCAGTTACAGGGGTGGTATCTAGGAACCACATTTAAACTTGCTGCAGGCTGAGTGCTGCACCTGTGATATTTCCTGGCTGCCTTTGTTTACCTGTTTGTTATATCTTTCTTGCTCCATACGTGTACCAGACCTATCATTGATTGCTGACCCCAGCTTGTCCTCTGATTTTGTATCTTGCTGCCAATCATGTTTCTGACCCCTGGCTTGTTTACTGGTTTCTCTTGTTGGTTCTGATTTGTGGCTTGATCTTTCTGCTTTGTTACTGACCTGGACTGTCTGACTCTTCTTTAGCACTTTAGCAGCACAGGGACTGTCGCCCAGTTGGTGTCTGCCACCTAGGGCAGCACGTTAAGTAGGCAGGGACAGTGGACTTAGGGCTCACTGTACCTTCCTTGACATGAGAATCCCCATCTGGGAAGTGGCAGGGAAGTGGTTCTTGCAAATTTTTGTATGGGTACACTATAAAAAGAAAAGATCAACGCAGTTACAGATGTGGTGATCTAGAAAAGATGACTGCTGTCCTTGACAGCAGATTGTCCTCCTTCAATTGACAGGGGGCAGCAATGTCTGCCTGCATCGGTGAACGCTGCAATTATGTAGCAATCGTGACATTTAGTGTTTATTTTAGCTGTTTCTCTTTGCCATCATCTCCCGGTCCAGACGCTCCTGCTCTTCGCTACTCATGGTGCCAGCAATCGTTCAACGAGGCGATTGCAAAGAGACAACAGTATGCGTCCAACCATCTTAAGGTGCAGAAGCTGAGTGTGCTCTTGTCCAAGTTATTGGTACTGCAGTCCCTCCCTTTCCAAATGGTGGACTCTGCACCGTTCAGAGAATTAATGGCCTGTGCCGAGCCGAGGTGGAGTGTTCCAAGCCGTAATTTATTTTCCAAAAAGGCAGTACTAGCCCTTCACAAATATGTAGAACAGAAGGTGGGCCAGTCCTTGAGCTTATCGGTTTGTTCCAACGTGCACGGCAGCGCGGATGTGTGGAGCTGTAACTACAGTCAGGGCCAGTACATGTCATTTACGGCCCACTGGGTGAATGTGCTTCCTGCCCAGCCGCACCAACAACTTGGACAGGAGACGCTGCTTTCTCCTCCACGTTGTCAAACTGCGGCTCCTGCGCCAATGTCCGCCGTCTCCTCCTCCTCCACCACCACCATCTCAGCCTCCACAAGTGCTGCTCCATTTTACCACATGTGTAGGGCAAAGCGGTGTCACGCAGTTCTACACCTGGCTTGCCTCGGCGAACGAAGTCACACAGGGGAGGAACTGCTCCGCGTCATGCAGCAAGAAATCGATGCGTGGCTTTCTCCGCGGCAACTGCAAATCGGAACCATGGCGACAGACAATGGGAGGAACATGGTGTCCGCGCTGCACCGAGGAGGGATGGTCAATGCGCCCTGCATGGCGCATGTGTTCAATCTGGTTGTGAAAAGGTTCCTGAAGTCTTCCACTGATCTTCTGAAGATTCTGAAAATGGCCAGGAAACTGTGCATGCACTTCATCCATTTTCCCACAAAGCCGGAACACCCTCCTCAAATTGCAGCGGCAGAACGGCCTCCCCCAAACACTTGATATGCGATGTTTCCACCCCTTGGAATTCCAGCCTCACATGTTGGGGGGGGCCGACCGTATGAAACGAGAAAGGCCATTAACGATTTTTTGATTTAAACCAGGTGGACAGGAGTACTCCCCTGTGTAACTTTTATGTCAGCCAGTGGAGCTCATGCGTGACACCTGCCGTTTTCTGAGGTCATTGAGGAGGCCAAGTTATTGGTCAGTCGCCAGAACTACGGGATGAATAACGTCATTCCACTGCTTCATGTCCTGGAACAGATGCTGAAAAATCTGTCTGGGCAGGGGACTGGAGATGTGGCGACTACATCTCGCGGCCACATGAGTCCAGTGGGGACTGACCTGGAGGAGGAGGAGGATGACATTGGAGCTCAAGCATTGTCTGGTGAAATTAGTGTTTTTTCCACCCAGGTGAAAAAGGAGAGGGAGGACAGGAGCAGCTGGAGGAGGTAGATGGAGATGAGGAAGACGAGGCAGATGACCCGCAAGCACCGTGGCAGTATAAGTGGGATGGAGCAGGGAGTCCTTGGAGCCCACTTGTGCAGATGGCCCGCAGCATGCTGATTTGCCTTGCTAGTGACAGCCGTGACAGTGACATCCGGCAGAGAGATAACTTCTGGCTCTCCATCCTCTTGGACCCTCGCTACCGGTCCAAAATGGGAGCCTTTTTTCCCGCTGCTGAGAGGGAGGACAAACTAAAAAACTTTTAAAGAAATCCTCCGTAGTCAGTTGGCCGCTGCCTATGTGCAGCATCATCCCTCCTCTGACAGGTCTGACAGGTGGGTTCCTCAGCGCTCATGTACCACTGCCACGGCTGCTGTGGGAAGGTGGGGGGGTAGGAGCAGTACCAGCTCCATGTAACGGAGGATCCGCTGGGCCAACGCAAGCGATGATAGCTAAGCCTCGCCAGGGAACGGAGTCTAAGTAGCCCCCGGTTTTCACCAGAGCCCGCCCAAAGCGGGATGGACTTGCTGCGGCGTGAGGCTACCAGGTCGTTACCCCTGACGTGACTTGCTTGCGATGGCGGCCGGGGTACAGCGTGGTGCAAAATGTAATCCGGAGGCGTAGTCGGGGACAGGCAGAAGGTCACGGCAGGCGCAGAGGTTCGTGGTCTGAGGCAGGCAGACGGTCTGGGCAGGCGGCAACAGGCAAGGTCAGGAAACGTAAGCAGGCGGGCGGGTACACCGGAAATCAAGACTGAACTCAACACCCCTCTAAAAGCTCCAAAACCACCAACAGACTGCAGCGATGCTAGGGACGTCTACCATATATAGACCAGCGGCCGGGCAATTAAACCCTTTAAAGTCGCGCTGGCCCTTTAAATCCGGACCAGCCGTCGCGGGGCGCGCCTTAAAACAGGGATTATGCGCGCGGCGGCTGTCAGAGCTGGAGACAGCAGCGGGGATGGTAAGTACGGGTTTCCAGCCCTAGAGCAGAAGGACCACGGCTGCGGGCAGCCGCAGCACCCGTGCCGGACCCCGTGCACACAGGGGGACGGCCGCGGCGAGCTGCGGCGCCACGCGCCGTGACACTCCATCAGCAGCAACCTAAGTCTGGAGTCGCTGATGAGCAGCTTCCTTCACCTTCCTAGTGAGGAGGGCACTCGGATAGAACAAGACATGTAGAAAAAGAGAAGGATAAGAAAAATAAATGGATTGCTTGCGTCACAACATATCACCCCTCCGTCCAGAAAATACAGGGAGCGATCCGTAAACATTGGTCACTATTGAATCAAGCATACCCCATGGGAAAA